>SJYV01012655.1:268112-279424 GCA_006410875.1 Neotragus pygmaeus | reverse complement strand
CCATACATTCACATGAGTCAGCCATGGGTGTACATGTGTTCCCCATCCTGACCCTCTCTCCCACCTCCCTCCCCATCCCATCCCTCAGGGTCATCCCAGTGCACCATCCCTGAGCACCCTGCCTCATGCATCGAACCTAGACTGGTGATTTATTTCACATATGATAATATACATGTTTCAATGCCATTCTCCCAAATCATCCCACCCTCACCTTCTCCCACAGAGTCCAAAAGACTGTTCTATACATCTCTGTCTCTTTTGCTTTCTCGCATACAGGGTTATCATTACCATCTTTCTAAATTCCATATATATGCATTAGTATACAGTATTGGTGTTTTTCTTTCTGGCTTACTTCACTCTGTATAATAGGCTCCAGTTTCATCTACCTCATTAGAACTGATTCAAATGTATTATTTTTAATGGCTCAGTAATACTCCATTGTGTATATGTACCATCTCTTTCTTATCCATTCATCTGCTGATGGGCATCTAGGTTGCTTCCATATCCTGGCTATTATAAACAGTGCTGCAATGAACATTGGGGTACACGTGTCTCTTTAAATTCTGGTTTCCTCAGTGTGTATGCCCAGGAGTGGGATTGCTGGGTCATAAGGCAGTTCTATTTCCAGTTTTTTTAAGGAATCTCCACACTGTTCTCCATAGTGGCTGTACTAGTTTGCATTCCCACCAACAGTGTAAGAGGGTTCCCTTTTCCCCACACCTTCTCCAGCATTTATTGCTTGTAGACTTTTCTAGCACCACTGATTACTTTTTTCCTGTACTATCAGAGAATATAATCAAAGCCCTAGCCTGTATTACAGGCATTAATATAAGAAATGCTGCCTGAACCTGCATCCTTACTGTAAAAGACATATAGCAGGTACAAATGAACATAATTGATCAATAAGTATACACGAGTTGTTTAACTTGCTATTTTGCACTAGAAAGGAAAACTGAATTCTAAAGTAAACTTGCTAATTGCTCTTCCCGTTGTTCTAATGCTAGGCAAGGTTAACCAAACAAGGCATTAAGTATGTGAAAATCTGTGCATTGTAAATATAATATAGAATGCTTCACAAGCAAGTATTTTATGGATAGAAACCCATGAAATTATTATCTTTCTCAGCCATCTAAAAAGCAACTCTAATCAATAGCTTATTTTAATTGTGAGATCTCAAATTACAAGTACAAATGGATCTTCCCTTTCTCCTACAGATATATCAAAAAATACATTTTAATTCATAAATACTCAAATTTAAAGATATTAAAATTTGGCCATGAAAGTATAAATAATGACAAACACTTTGCTTCCTGAACTTTGAACATAAAAGCATGTTTTTTCTTGACCTATGGAAATTACAATCCCAGAAATCATCAGATTCTTCTTATCACTTTATTATTATTTTGTAGGGACTCAAATGGCACAGTGTGGTCTTTCTTTTCCCAATATTATGATGATAAATGACAAACCACAAAGCTAGATGCACCAAATTCTGAAAACGATTTCACAGTTCATAGAAGAGTGATAAATGAAACTTTCTAAAAGGTTAGTCGATATCTCATCAACTCAGCTATAGATAACTCATTATGGATAAATGCCAGATACAATCGTGCTCAGGACTCCGTTTTGTTTCTTTAATTTAAAGCTCCCTAAGCAGAAGAAAAGTGTCCTGAGCTGTGACTGACACATAGCTATAGATATCAGACTGTTTTTCTCTTTAGGGGGACAGATGGTTTAGCAAAAAAAAAAACCCTGGGGAATTTCTATAATATCTAAATGTTTGAGGTAGAGAGAATATAATTTATCTCTTCATCCTCAACACATATACAAGTAGTTAGTTTGCAAAAGCTATTGCTTTCTTAGAAATCTTTTACATGGATAACAGTCTAGGACTCTTTCTGGAGTGCTGAGAAAGGAAACACCAGCAACTGAAAATAACCCAAGTTGGGTCATAAAATTCAAGGAGATATGCCATAAAACTTGTTGATTCATATATCATTATTGGGGGGTGGAGGGGAGTAGATTACACTCTTTCTTACCCACATATTCTGGATCCATGATTCTCAAAGCATAGTAAGGTAAAGAGCAGCATCAGCATCTGCTCATAACTTGTTAGAAATGCAAATTATCAGGCTCCACTGAAAATTCAGTGAGTCAGAAACTCTGTGGGTGGGACAATCTGTGTTTTAACAAGGACCACTGTTCAGTCTAGCTCATGATACTCAAGTGTTGCCTAAAACCAACAACTTTGGGAACCCATGGTAACTTGTTAAATCAACAGATTTGGGGCTCTATCTCATGCCTATGGATTTAGAATCTACATTTTAATAGGATCCTCAAGTGATTCACTTGTATATACGTGTTGAAGAAAGCACATGTATAATATCATATAAGAAATGAATCGCCTGTCTAGGTTCGATGCAGGATGCTTGGGGCTGGTGCGCTGGGATAACCCAGAAGGATGGTATGGGGAGGGAGGTGGGACAGGGGTTCAGGAATGGGAACTTATGTACACCCGTGGCAGATTCATGTTGATGTATGGCAAAACCAGTATTTTAAAGTAAAAAAATTAAAAAAAAATTTTAAAAAGAAGAATAAAATAAAACAACCTACAACTTCCCCATTTAAAAAAAAGAAAGAAAGAAAGAAAGAAAGCATTGTTCTACAAGCCTGGCAAATGTAGGAGGTAAATTTCACTAATTCTGCCTATATAAAAAAGTAGTATCAGTCTTTAACATTCAGGTTAGAGGATGGGAAAAATTCTTTCTCAAGACAATTCTCTATCAAGCACTATTCATCCACCTATCCATCCATTCAATAAACATTACTTGAGCACCTACCAAGTTCTGGGCAGTAATAAACACTGATTTTAGGAGCTGTGCACAAGAGGGAATGTACTTACAGTACACAAAGTATCAGAATTAAAATAAGAGTTGAAACCCATTTGTTATATTTGCTGTAAATGAGACTAAGAAGAAAATTCTGAGGAGAAAATTGTTATTGAAACAGTCATTGTTACAGTTAAATTGTTTAATGTCTATTAGTATAAGTATTTATTTTTTTTACATCTATGGCAAAATGTTCCACAAGACTGATCTTACTTGCTATGGATCAGAATTACAATTCTAGCATCTGATTTGTGTCATGAGTAATATTCGAGATACAGAGAAAACAAAAGCTAATGTTGCATATATGTTGAGATGATCCAGCAGAGGAAGTTTGTTGACTAACACCTTAGTCCAGGGTCGGGGGATAAGTTTTGTGACTCATGCTTCTCTTTAACAAAAATCTAAAAGTGAAATTTCAATTTAAAGATAAGATAATGTAAATATTTGGCATTATATAAGTGTTGAAGGAAGTGATTCATGATAAAAATTATTCACAGTAAAAGATGACTGTAAGCAACTAAAATAGACAAATTCTTAGACAGTTAGAATTTCCCAAGACTAAGCCAGGAAGAAATAGAAAATATGAACAAATGAAGTAAAAATACTGGAATTGATTCTGTGATTTTAAAACTCCCAACAAACATAAGTCAGGACCAGATGGCTCCACAGGTGAATTCTACCAAACATTTAGAGAACAGTTAACATCTATCCTTCTCGAACTATTCCAAAAATTTCCAGAGAAAGGAATACCTCCAAACTAATTCTGTGAGGCCACCATCACTCTGATACCAAAAGGAAAAGTACAAGGAAAAAGGAAAATCACAGGCCAATGTCACTGATGAACATAGATGCAAAAATCCTCAACAAAATACTAGCAAACCAAATCCAACAACATATTAAAAGGAAAGGATCTAGTAGGATTTATCCTGGGGATACAAGAATTTTTCTATATCCACAAATCAGTTAGTGTGATATACAACACTAACAAATTAAGGAATAAAAACCACATGGCCATCTAAATAGATGTATAAAAAGCTTCTGACAAAATTCTGTACCAGTTTATGATAAAAACTCTTCAGAAAGCAGGCATAGAGGGAACACATCTCAACATAATGAAGTCCATATATGACAAATTCATAGCTAACATTATACTCAACAGTGAAAAACTGAAAGCATTTCCTCTAAGATCAGGAACAAGACAAGGATGTCCACTCTCATCACTTTTATTCAACATAATTTTGGAAGCCCCAGCTATAGAATGAGAAAAGAAAAAGAAATAAAAGGGATCTAAGCTGCTAAAGAAGAAGTAAACTAGTCACTGTCTGCAGATGACATGATAATATACTAAGAAAACCCTTACGATGCTACCAGAAAACTACTACAACTCATCAGTGAATTTGATAAAGTTGCAGGATACAAAATTAGTACACAGACATTTGTTGCTTTTCTATGTGCTAACAATGGAAGATCAGAAAGTGAAATTGAGGAAACAATTCCATTTATCATCACATCAAAAAGAAACTAAAAAAATAAAAAATAAAACTAGGAATAAACTTACCTAAGGAAGCAACAGACTTGTACTCTGAAAATTTTAAGACTGATGAAAGAAACTTCATGTGAGACAAACGGATGGGAGGATACAGTATGTTCTTGGGTGAGAAGAATCAATATTGTCAAAATGATTATACCACCCAAGGCAACCTACAGACTCAACACAATCTCTGTCAGATTACCAATGACATTTTTCCAACAATTAGAATGACAATCTTTACAATTTGTATGGAACCACAGAAGAATCCATTTGAGTCAGTTCTCATGAGACGGATGAACCTAGAGCCTACTATACAGAGTAAAGTAAGTCATCAAGAGAAAAACAAACTTTGAACATGAATACATATATACAGAATCTACAAAGACGGCACTGATGAACCTATTTACAGGGCAGTGATGGAGACACAGCCATAGAGATCAGACTTGTGGACACGGTGAGGGAAGGTGCTGCTGCTGCTGCTGCTGCCAAGTCGCTTCAGTCGTGTCCAACTCTGTGAGACCCCATGGAGGGCAGCCCACCAGGCTCCCCCGTCCCTGGGATTCTCCAGGCAAGAACACTGGAGTGGGTTGCCATTTCCTTCTTCAATGCATGAAAGTGAAAAGTGAAAGGGAAGTCACTCAGTCGTGTCCGACTCTTTGTGACCCCATGAATTGCAGCACGCCAGGCCGCCCTGTGCATCACCAACACCCAGAATTCACTCAAACTCACATCCATCAAGTTGGTGAAGCCATCCAGCCATCTCATCCTCTGTTACCACATGTGAAAAATATAGCCAGTGGGAATTTGCTGTACAACATCAGGGAGCTCAAACCTGGTGTTCTGTGACAAACTGCAGGGATGGGATGTGGTGGGAAGTGGGAGGGAGATTTACAAGGGAGGGTACATATGTATACATATGGCTGAATCAAGTTGATGTATAGCAGAAACCAATACAACATTGTAAAACAATTATCCTCCAATTAAAAATAAATACATTGTAATAAAAAAAATAAGTCACTGAACTACTAAAAAGAAAAAAATCCAGAATAGTCAAAGCAAACTTGAGAAAGAAAAACGGAGCTGAAGGAATCAGGTTCCCTGACTTCACACTATATTACAAAGATACAGTAATCAAGACAGTATGGGAGATAAGATGGCAGAGGAGTAGGGAGACATGGAGTACATCTATCTCCATGGATACATAAGGAATACACCTTCAGACACAGAAGTGGATGCAGAACCACCTGCTGAGAGCGGACAGGAGTTCCTGACCAGTGGAAAAGATATACAGAACCATGCAAAACTCAGTAGGACAAAGGAACTAGGGGGAAAAACAGGAGTGTTAGTAAAACTGGACCTGCCCTCGAGGTGTGGGGAAACTGAAACAGAGGTCCAATACCCACCTTGGGGCAAGTGTCTGAGTAATGGGAGACACATTTAAGGCTGAGAATGAAACCGCTGATCTGCGGCAGCCTAAATGGAAAGAGAATCAGACAGTCCTTGCCCCAGCCATACATACCCCAACAAGGATGCAGGTCCCCTGTTAGGAGCAGCAGCTGGGAGCTCGAGTTTAGGGATTGTGGAGCAATCCCAGGGTGAGGGCTCCTGTTGGCTGCAGAGACGCATTGAGAGGATGTGAAGGAGGAGATTGTGGTGGGAAATACCTGTGGAGGAAAGCTGGGAAGCCATGGAAGAAAGGCAGTACTGCTGAGCCACACGTAGGTGGTGGAGCCATCACCACAGCCTCTCTCGCCCCACATATGCCAGCATGGCAGCTGAACAATAGAGAGGCTGGCCCATCAAACACCTGATGCAAAGAACTACAGAGTAGGATCCCACCCAGGGTGCCCCTTTAGGTGCCTGATGCACCAATCTACAAAGTAGGACCCCAGCCAGGGGGGTCGCTCTATGTGTCTGACCTGCCGAACAATAGAGAAAGACCCCAGGCAAGGGAGCCCTGTAAGTACCTGAACGGGCGGAGCTACCTACAAAGACTGGCAAGGAGGCCTTCTGATGGCCAGCTATAAGAGGTTCCAAAAAAAGACTCTGGTAGGGCCATAGCTCCTACAGCAGGTGCAGTACATGTTCCTGCATACTTGGCACCACCAGGCTATCCACAAGTCAAGCAGCTGTGCCAGTTTAACCCTCAACCCTCATGCGGCAGAGCTGACACAGGCAAAAAAATTCTTGCATCTACGCAGCTCAGGGTTGCTTAGGTCATGTCCAACTCTTTGCGACCCCGTAGACTGTGGCCTGCTGGGCTTCTCTGTCAGGGGGTTTCTCCAGGCAAGAATACTGGAATGTATTGGCCAATACCGGTTGCCATACCCCTGCTTCCCTAGCTGCCAATTCCCCTGAGTACCTGGTGCTGCAAGAACCCCTGCAACCCAAGCAGCTGCACCACCTCCACACCTGGCCCTCACAGGTGCAAACCCAAATCCTCCAGGGCAGCCTCAGGAGCAAACCCTGGTGGACGACCCACAGGCAGAGGTGGCAATAAAACCACAATTGAAACACAGGGGCAGTGTGGTTAAGGAAGAAGACTCAAAAGCTTCCTACGAGCTGTACAAGCTGCAGATTACAGTGTCTATGGAACAGAGTGTCTATGGAATATATAAAAGGAAATTGAGAGCTCCCACAAAAGAAAACACACTAGTTCTGATATCTGTGGACATTGGAGGCAAGAAAACACAGGAGTAGGACCAGAACAGAATCTGAGCTGCCCCCACAGCAGGTCCAGCAAACAGCACAGTGTTGGAGGGCATCCTAGGGAGGTGAGGTGGACTGTGACTTCCAGTGAGGCAAAGGATTCTGGCAGCAGTGACTCAAGAAAAACATATATTATTCTTATGTTTTGACTTATTCTGTAGATTGTTTTGGATTTTTTTTCTTTTTCCTCCTTTTCTGCCTCAAATGTAGTTGTCAATTTTATTGGCACGATGAAATCCAATTAAGTTTTTTTTTTTTCTTTTCTCAGTCACATTTTTTATTGTTTTCTCAGTCACCGTTTAATCTGCCTGTATGTTGGGCTTTTGCAGTTCTGTGGAGTTTTCCTGTTTTGGGTTTTTCTCTTTTTTTTAAATTTTTAAACCTATTATTACTATTTTCTACATTTATTCCTTTGTTTAGTTTTCCTACTGTTCCTTCCCCCTTGCAGTTAATCTTTAATGTATACAAATCTTCTTTATCTACTTCTATTCAACTTTGCATATCTATTCTTTCTTTTTTTTCCCTTTCCTTTCCTCTCAACATATCTGTTGGTTTTAATTTCATTGCCTCATTCCCCACTTGGTACCTTGCTTTAGTTTTGTTTTCCAGTTTGTGCTTTAATTAGTTTTGTTCTTAACTGTTAGATATGATTTTTGGTTTACCTTGTTCACTGGGTCAATCTATTGTACTTTACTTTTTTTGGACTGTTTTGATTTTGCTTATGGGTGTATATGCATATGTGTATATTCCGTTACACTTTTTACTGTTGTTATAAACCTCTGCCTCTATATTGGGCTTTTGCAGTTCTGTGGAATATTCCTTTTTTGTTTTTCCTTTTTCTTTTCTCTATTTAATGATTTTAATTTTTAGACATATTATATTTTTCTACATTTAATCCTTTGCTTGATTTCCCTACAGTTCTTTTCTCCTTGCAGTTAATCTTTAATGTATATAGATCTTTTTCATCTACCTATATTTAACTTTGCATATCTATTCTTTCTTTCTGTTCTTTCTCTCCTTTTCTCTCAACATATTTGTTAGTTTTGTTTTCATTGCTTTATTCCCCACTTGGCACCTTGCTTTAGTTTTTTTTTTTTTTTTCCTAGTTTGTGCTTTAATTAGTTTTATTCTTAACTGGTACATATAATTTTTAATTTCCTTTGTTTGCCAAGTCAACCTACTGTACTTTATTTTTGTTGGACTGTTTTGACTTTGCTTATGGGCATATAGGTATATCTGTATATTCCATTTGCCTGACTTTGTAAATGTTATTTGCCTGGGGTTCACCTTTGGTTTCTTGTTTTCAGGCATTTGTTTTAATCTCACTTAATGCCATAACAAGCCACTTGTGGAATCTTCATTCCTGACCAGAGATCAAGTCCTGAGCCTTTGGCATGGGAGCACTGACTCCAAGACCCTAGACTACCAGAGAACTAACCCTAGGGAGTATCAAGTAGAACTCACACAAAGGAAACCACTTGAATACAAGACCTGGCATCACCCAATCACCAGTAGCACCCTGTGCAGGATGCCTAGTCTGAACAACAAACAAAACAAAAATACAAACTCAATCACTAGCAGACAGAATTACTGCCTCATTGAGCCTTGCCCATCAGAGGAAAAACAAACAAACAAATCAGCACAAATCTCACCTTATACAAAGCTTACACAAACCACTGGACCAACCTTAGGAGGACAGACACCAAAAATAAGAAAGAATTCAACCTTGAAGCCTGGGAAAAGGAGACCTCAAACACAATAAGTTGAAAAAAAAAAAAAAAGAAAGAAAGAAAGAAAGAAAAGGCAGAAAAATACTACACAAATGAAGGAACAAACCAGAAACACAGAAGCCCAAATAAATGAAGAGGAAATAGGCAAACTAAGTGGAAAATAATTCAGAATAATGATAGAAAAATGACCAAAAGCCTTGAAAACAAAATGGAGAAAATGCAAGAATCAATTAACAAAGACCTAGAAGAATTAAAGAATAAACATACAGAGACAANACAAACCAGAAACACAGAAGCCCAAATAAATGAAGAGGAAATAGGCAAACTAAGTGGAAAATAATTCAGAATAATGATAGAAAAATGACCAAAAGCCTTGAAAACAAAATGGAGAAAATGCAAGAATCAATTAACAAAGACCTAGAAGAATTAAAGAATAAACATACAGAGACAAACAACACAATTACTGAAATTAAAAAATGCTCTAAAAGGAAATAATAACAGAATATCTGAAGCAGAACAAATCAGTGGTTTGGGAGATAAAATGCTGGAAATAACTTCTGAAGAGCAGAATAAAGTAAAAAGAATGAAAGGAACTGAGGACAGTCTCGGAGTCCTCTGGGCCAATCAAACGCACCACATTCGAATTATAGGGGGTCCCAGAAGGAGAGAAAAAGAAAGGGTATGAGAAAATTTTTGAAGAGATTATAGTTGAAAACCTCTCCAACGTGGAAAATGAAATAGTCAATCAAGTCCAAAGGCACAAAGAATCTAATACAGGATAAACCCAAGGAGAAACACGCCAAGACACATACTAATTAAACTGATGAAGACTAAACACAAAGAAAGAATATTAAAAAGCAGCAAGGGAGAAGGAACAAGTAACATACAAGGGGAACCACATACGTTTAACAGCTGATCTTTCAGCAGAAATTCTGCATGCCAGAAGGGAATGGCCGGATATATTTAAAGTACTTAAAAGGAAAAATCTACAACCAAGATCACTGTACCCAACAAGGATCCCATTCAAAATTGATGGAGAAATCAAATGGTTTACAGACAAGCAAAAGTTAAGAGAATTCAGTACCACCAAACCAGCTTTACAACAAATGTTAAAGAGACTTATTTAGGGATTCGGGATTGGGAGCTTGTGTACACCTGTGGTGGATTCATGTCGATGTATGGCAAACCCAATAGAGTATTGTAAAGTCAAATTAAAAAATAAATTAATTTAAAAAATAAATAAATAAATAAATAAAATAAATNTGTTAAAGAGACTTATTTAGGGATTCGGGATTGGGAGCTTGTGTACACCTGTGGTGGATTCATGTCGATGTATGGCAAACCCAATAGAGTATTGTAAAGTCAAATTAAAAAATAAATTAATTTAAAAAATAAATAAATAAATAAATAAAATAAATTAAAAAAAAAGAAATACAAGAGAAGAAAATAAACCTCAAACAATTAATAAAATGGCAATAGGAACATATATATCAATAATTACTTTAAATGTAAATGGATTAAATGCTCCACCCAAAAGACATAGATTGGCTGAATGGATACAAAAACAAGACCCATATATAAGCTGTTTACAAGAAACCCACTTCAGTCCTAAAGACACACACAGACTGAAAGTGAGAGGACAGAAAAATATATTCCATGCAAATGGGAAGCAAAAGAAAGCTGGGGTAGCAATCCTCATATCAGACAAAATAGACCTTAAAATAAAGAACATTAAAAGAGATAAGGAAGGACACTAAGATATAATAATTGTAAATATCTATGCACCCAACATAGGAGCACCTCAATACATAAGACAAACACTAACAGACATAAAAGGAGAAATTGGCAGTGACACAATAATAGCAGGGGACTTTAATACCCACTCACACCAATGGACAGATCATCAAAACAGAAAATTAACAAGGAAACATAAGTCTTAAATGATACATTAGATGAGATTAATTGATATCTTCAGGACATTCTATCCAAATGCAGAAGAATACACCTTCTTCTCAAGTGCACATGGAACATTCTCCAAAAAGACCACATCTTGAGTTGCAAATCAAATCTCAGTAAACTTAAGAAAATTGAAATTGTACCAAGCATCTTCTCTGACCACAATGCTATGAGACTAGATATCAATTACAAGAAAAAAAACTGTAAGAAACACAAACACATGGAGATTAAATAATGCATTTCAAATAACCAACAGATTACTGATGATATCAAAAGGGAAATTGAAAAAAAAAATTCTAGAAACTAATGACAATGAAAGCAACTCAAAACCTATGGGATGCAGAAAAAGCAGTTCTAAGATCATGAACTCCTTATTACCAAATTCAGACTTAAATTGAAGAAAGTAGGGAAGACCGCTGGACCATTCAGGTATGATCTAAATCAAATCCCTTATAATTATACAGTGGAAGTAGGAAATAGATTTAAGGGCCTAGATCT
>SJYV01012655.1:255270-267922 GCA_006410875.1 Neotragus pygmaeus | reverse complement strand
ATAACATATATTTTATGTTATATATATAACATAAATTTATTTATGCTATATATGTTATTTTTATCTTATATATGTCATATATATGATTTATTTATGCTATATATGTTATGTATGTTTATTAAATTTATATAACATATAACAAATTTATATAACATATATAGTATATTTTATGTATTTGCACTTTATTATCATATATATAATATTATATATACTTGATAAAAGATAAACTGAGGCACATTAAAACTTTTGAGCTTACTTGAGCACACAGTAATATGAACAAGGCAATATCAATTAAGATCACTCCACCAAGAAGAGCTAGTGGCAAGGTTTTCTAGAGAAGAAGGTGAATTAAAGAAAGAAAATTATTTGATTGGCTATAGCTTAAGCAATTGTTTTATTTGGGAAACTCTATTTGACTGTTTGTGGACTATTTTTTTTCTGTTTCATTTTCTCAGATTTCAAGTGTATTGACTCTGGCTTAGGTTGTGGTTTGCTCACCTAGGCTACCATGGTGTTAGAGCCACTTGAATCTAGTCACCCCCTTATTTAATTACACAGGCATGTTCAGCCACTCAGTTGTGATCAGTGTTTTGCAATATTTTGGATGGTAGCCCATCAGGCTCTTCTGTCCATGGAATTTTCCAGGCAAGAATACTGGAGTAGGTTGCCATTTCCTCCTCCAGAAGGTCTTCCAGACCCAGGGATCAGGCTGATGTCTCTGAATCTCCTGCATTGGCGGGGTGTTCTTTACAAGCTAAGCCACCGGGAAAGCGCAGGTACGCAGACAGGTAGATGATGTATAGAGAGAGAGATAATAGGTAGAGATGACAGAGGTAGATGTAATTACAAATGTTAAAGAGACTTATTTAGGGATTCGGGATTGGGAGCTTGTGTACACCTGTGGTGGATTCATGTCGATGTATGGCAAACCCAATAGAGTATTGTAAAGTCAAATTAAAAAATAAATTAATTTAAAAAATAAATAAATAAATAAATAAAATAAATTAAAAAAAAAGAAATACAAGAGAAGAAAATAAACCTCAAACAATTAATAAAATGGCAATAGGAACATATATATCAATAATTACTTTAAATGTAAATGGATTAAATGCTCCACCCAAAAGACATAGATTGGCTGAATGGATACAAAAACAAGACCCATATATAAGCTGTTTACAAGAAACCCACTTCAGTCCTAAAGACACACACAGACTGAAAGTGAGAGGACAGAAAAATATATTCCATGCAAATGGGAAGCAAAAGAAAGCTGGGGTAGCAATCCTCATATCAGACAAAATAGACCTTAAAATAAAGAACATTAAAAGAGATAAGGAAGGACACTAAGATATAATAATTGTAAATATCTATGCACCCAACATAGGAGCACCTCAATACATAAGACAAACACTAACAGACATAAAAGGAGAAATTGGCAGTGACACAATAATAGCAGGGGACTTTAATACCCACTCACACCAATGGACAGATCATCAAAACAGAAAATTAACAAGGAAACATAAGTCTTAAATGATACATTAGATGAGATTAATTGATATCTTCAGGACATTCTATCCAAATGCAGAAGAATACACCTTCTTCTCAAGTGCACATGGAACATTCTCCAAAAAGACCACATCTTGAGTTGCAAATCAAATCTCAGTAAATTTAAGAAAATTGAAATTGTACCAAGCATCTTCTCTGACCACAATGCTATGAGACTAGATATCAATTACAAGAAAAAAAACTGTAAGAAACACAAACACATGGAGATTAAATAATGCATTTCAAATAACCAACAGATTACTGATGATATCAAAAGGGAAATTGAAAAAAAAAATTCTAGAAACTAATGACAATGAAAGCAACTCAAAACCTATGGGATGCAGAAAAAGCAGTTCTAAGATCATGAACTCCTTATTACCAAATTCAGACTTAAATTGAAGAAAGTAGGGAAGACCGCTGGACCATTCAGGTATGATCTAAATCAAATCCCTTATAATTATACAGTGGAAGTAGGAAATAGATTTAAGGGCCTAGATCTCATAGATAGAGTGCCTGATGAATTACGGAATGAGGTTCGTGACATTGTACGGGAGACAGGGATCAAGACCATCCCCATGGAAAAGAAATGCAAAAAAGCAAAATGGCTGTCTGGGGCGGCCTTACAAACAGCTGTGAAAAGAAGAGAGGCGAAAAGCAAAGGAGAAAAGGAAAGATATAAGCATCTGAATGCAGAGTTCTAAAGAATAGCAAAAAGAGATAAGAAAGCCTTTTTCAGCAATCAATGCAAAGAAATGGAGGAAAAGAACATAATGGGAAAGACTAGAGATCTCTTCAAGAAAATCAGAGATACCAAGAGAAGATTTCATGCAAAGATGGGCTCGATAAAGGACAGAAATGGTTTGGACCTAACAGAACCAGAAGATATTAAGAAGAGGTGGCAAAAATACACGGAAGAACTGTACAAAAAAGATCTTCATAACCCAGATAATCATGATGATGTGATCACTAATCNGTGAGTCTGAGTGAACTCCGAGAGATAGTAATGAACAGGGAGGCCTGGCGTGCTGCGATTCATGGGGTTGCAAAGAGTCGGACATGACTGAGTGACTGAATGGAACTGAACTGAACTGAAGAGGGAAGTTTACAGCAAGACAATCCTACCTCAAGAAACAAGAAAAACATTGAATAGACAACCTAAATTTACACCAACAACAACTGGAAATAGAAGAACAAAAAACCCCCAAAATTAGTAGAAGGAAAGAAATCATAAGGATCAAAGCAGAAATAAATGAAAAAGAAATGAAAGAAATATTAGTAAAGATTAATAAAACTGAAAGCTGGTTCTTTGAGAAGATAAACATAATTGACAACCCTTTAGCCAGACTCATCAAGGAAAAAAGAGAGAAGAATCAAACTAACAAAAGTAGAAATGAAAAAGGAGAGTTTACAACAGATAATGCAGAAATATAAAGGACTATAAGATACTATTATGAACAACTATATGGCAATGAAATGGTAAACCTGGAACAAATGGACAGATTCTTAGAAAAGTTCAATTTTCCAAGACTGAGCCTGGAAAAAATAGAAATTATGAACAACCCAATTACAGGCACTGAAATTGAAGCTCTGATCAAAAATATCCACAAATACTAAAGTCCAGGACCAGATGGCCTCAGAGGACAATTCTATCAAACATTTAGAGAAGAGCTAATGCCTCTCCTTTTAAAACTATTCCAAAAATTTGCAGAGGAAGGAACACTTCCAACTTATTCTATGAGGTCGCCATCACCCTGATACCAGAACCAGACAAAGACAACACAAAAAAAGAAAACTACAGTTGAATATCAGTGATGAACATAGATGCAAATATCCTCAACAAAATTTTAGCAAACGAAATTCAGTAACACATCAAAAAGCTCGTATACCATGATCAACTTGGGTTTATTCCACGGATGCAGGGATTCTTCAATGTGTGCAAACCAATCGATGTGATATACCATATTGACAAATTGAAAGATAAAAACCATATGATAGTCTCAATAGATGCATAAAAAGCCTTTGACAAAATTCAGCACCTATTTATGATTAAAACTCTTCAAAAATGAGCATAGAAGGAACCTATCTCAACATAGTAAAGGCCATATATGAGAAGCCTACAGCAAACATTATTTTCAATGGTGAAAAACTGAAAGCATTCCCCCTAAGATCAGGAACAAGACAGGCGTGTCCAGTTTCACTACTAATATTCAACATAGTTCTGGAAGTCCTAGCTACAGCAATCAAAAAAGGAAAAGAAATAAAAGAGTCCAGATTGGAAAAGAAGAAGTAAAGTTTTCACTGTTTGTAGATGACATGATACTGTACATAGCAAACACTAAAGATAGTATCAGAAAATTACTAAAGCTAATCAGTGAATTTAGCAAAGTTGCAGGATAAAAAATCAATACACAGAAATCACTTGCATTTCTATATACTAACAATGAAAAATCAGAAAGAAAAATTAAGTAATCAATCCCATTCACCACTGCAACAAAAATAATTAAATGTCTAGGAATAAAACTTATCTACCATTCTGAAGATCAGCCTCTTCGATAAATGGTGCTGGGAGAACTGGACAGCTACATGTAAAAGAATGAAATTAGAACACTTCCTAACACCATACACAAAGATAAGCTCAAAATTTATTAAAGACCTAATGTAAGACCAGAAACTATAAAACTCTTAGAGGAAAACATAGGTAGGACAATTGATGACATAAATCAAAGCAAGATCTTCTATGACCCACCTCCTAGAGTAATGGAAATAAAAACTAAAGTAAACAAGTGGGACCCGATTAAACTTAAAGCTTTTGCACAGCAAAGGAAACTATGAACAAGCCCTCAGAATGAGAGAAAATAATAGCCAATGAAACAACTGACAAAGAATTAATTTCCTAAATATACAAGCATCTCATACAACTCAATACCAGACAAACAAACAACCCAATCTAAAAGTGGGAAAAAGACCTAAACAGACAGTTCTCCAAAGAAGACATACAGATGGCTAACGACCACATGAAAAGATGCTCAGTGTTGTTCATTATTAGAGAAATGCAAGTCAAAACTACAATGAGATATCACCTCACACTAGTCAGAATGGCCCTCATCAAAATGTCTACAAACAATAAATGCTGGAGAGACTGTGGAGAAAAGGGAATGCTCTTACACTGTTGGTGGAAATGTGAATTAATACAGACATTATGGAAGACGGCATGGCGATTCCTTTAAAAACCAGGAATAAAACCACCATATGACACAGCAATCCCACTCCTAGGCATATACTCTGAGGAAAGCAAAATTGAAAAAGACATATGTATCACGTTGTTCACTGCAGCACTATTTACAATAGCTAGATCATGCAAGCAGCCTAGATGTCCATCAACAGATGAAAGGATAAAGAAGTAGTGGTACAGATACACAAAGGAATATTACTCAGCCACAATAAGGAACAAATTTGAGTCAGTTCTAATAAGGTAGATGAATTTAAAGCCTATTATACAGAGTGAAGTAAGTCAGAGAGTGAAAGATAAATATTGCATACTAACGCATACATATGGAATCTAGAAAAATAGTACTGAAGAATTTATATACAGGGCAGCAATGGAGAAAGAGACATAGAGAATAGACTTATCAACATGGGGAGAGGGGAGGAGAGGGTGAGATGTATGGAAAGAGTAACATGGAAACATACATTGCCATATGTAAATTAAATAGCAAGTGGAAATTTGCTTTATGGCTCAGGAAACTCAAACAGGGGCTCTATATCAACCTAGAGGAGTGGGATGGGGATGGAAATGGGAGGGAGGTTCACAAGGGAGGGGATATATGTATACCTATTGCTGATTCACAGAGAAGGCAATGGCACCCCACTCTAGTACTCCTGCCTGGAAAATCCCATGGATGGAAGAGACTGGTAGGCTGCAGTCCATGTGGTCACTGAGGGTCAGACACAACTGAGCGACTTCACTTTCACTTTTCACTTTCATGCATTGAAGAAGGAAATGGCAACTCACTCCAGTGTTCTTGCCTGGAGAATCCCAGGGATGGGGGAGCCTGGTGGGCTGCCGTCTATGGGGTCGCACAGAGTCGCACACGACTGAAGCGACTTAGCAGCAGCACGGCTGACTCATGTTGATGTGACAGAAAACAACAAAATTCTGTAAAGCAATTATCCTTCCATTTTAAAAAGTAAATTAATTAAAAACAAAAAATAGTATGGTGCTGGCACCAAAAAAGGTGTTCATATAGTTCACATAGTTCAACAGAACAGGATAGAAAGCCTAGAAATAAACCCATGCATAATCTACAAGAAAGAAGGCCAGAATATCCAATGAAGAAAAGGCAGTCTCTCCAATAAGTGGTTTTGGATAAACCAGACAGTTACACATAAAGAATAAAATTAGAACATTCTTCAACACCATATACAATTTAAAACTCAAGATGGATTAAGGTTCTAAATGTAAGACCAGATAATATAAAACCCCAAGAGGGAAACAGGCATAATATACTTTGACATAAATTGCAGCAGTATCTTTTTGGATCCATTTCTAGAATAATGAAAACAAAATACAAAAATAAACAAATGGAACCTATTAATAATCAAATTTACAAACCTTTGCACAGTAAAGGAAACCATAAAACAAAAAACAACCTATAAGATGAGATTAAAATATTTGCAAATGATGCCACTTATAAAGAATGACAAGGATTTAAGTCCAAAAATATATGAGTAGCACATACAGCTCATTTAAAAAACAAACAATCCAATCAAAAAATGAGAGGATGACCTAAACAGACATTTCTCCAAAGAAGACATAGAGATGAGAAACAAACATAGGAAAAGGGGCTCAACATCATGAATTTATTAGCGAAATGCAAATCAAAAATACAATAAGGTAGTACCTTACACCAGTCAGAATAGCCATTATAAAAAATCTACAAAACAATACATATGGTAAATGGTGCAGAGAAAAGGGAACCCTTTTATACTATTGGTGAGAATGTAAATTGATAGAGCCACTATGGAGAACAGCATGGAGCTTCTGTAAAAAACTAAAAATAGACCTACCATATGATCCTGAAAGCTCACTCCTAGCCGTATACTTGGAGAAAACTATAATTCAAAAGATATATGCAATCCAATGTTCACTGAAGCACTATTTCTAATAGCCAAGACATGGAAGCAACTTAAATGTCCATTGACAGAGGAATGGATAAAGAAGTAGTACATATATACAATGGAATATTACTCGGCCATAAAAATGAATGAAATAATTCATTTGTAGCAACATGAATGGACCTAGACATTATCATAATAAGTGAAGTAGCTTAGTCAGGGAAGGATAAATATTATATGATATTACTTATAAATGGAACAACAACAACAAAAATGACAATACAAATGATCTTATTTTCAAAACAGAAAGAGACATACAAAGAAAACAAATTTATGATTACCAAAGGTGAAAGGGGAAAGGGGGATAAATTAGGTCTTAATTAACATTTATACACTACTATTAATATAATTAATAGTTAAAGTATATAAACTAGATAACCAACAGACCTCCTGTAGAGCACAGGAATCTATACTCACTAGTTTGTAAGAAGCAATAAGGGAAAAGAAACTGAAGGAGATATATATACATACATATATATGTATTTACATGCATAATTGAACTGAATTGCTGTGCTGTACAACTGTTGTGCTGTGCTGTACGCCTAAAGCTACCATGATATAAATCAACTATACTTCAATTTTTAAAAAAGTATTAGACATTTAACTAGGATTTAGAGTGAAAATGAATAAAGATTTTAAAAATAAAATGTAGGCATAGTGAGTCTATTTAATAAAGATATTCAAGAATTTGATAACGTTGAGAAGAAACACTGCATAACATTTAAGAACTCAAATTCTGGGGTTAGACTAAAACATAAATTCTAACTCTGTCACTTAACTTCTTTAGGAATGAATCTGTTTCTGTTCAAAGCAGAGATGATATTTACCTACAGGATTATTGGAGGATTAAATTTGTTAATACAAATAACTGCTCAGAACAGTGACCAAAATATTGTAGACACTGTGTGTTAGTAATGATTAGTTGCAGTATTGATGATACATACAAACATTTAGAAAATTGTACACAAACAAAGCTTGAAAGAAACTGAATCCAAACCTATTAAGGTTTGACAGAGAGAGATGCATAGAGTAATCTAGAGAGTAAATATTAGAGCATAAAAATATGACAATGAACTTTGATGGGCATGGGTTTCAGTCTTATCTGCCATTTATGAGTGTCATTATTATGTATAAGTACTTAATTCACCTAAATATGGACTGTCTTATCACACATTTAGAGTAGAAGCTATATTTTATGGTTGTCTAAAAATAAATGATGTAATATAAAAAAGATAAATAGAATATGCAAGATGGTTAAGAGTAGGTGTTAAATAATCATTATTTCTATTTTTAACACCTGTGATGACTGTGAAGAAGGCTGAGCGCCAAAGAATTGATGCTTTTGAACTGTGGTGTTGGAGAAGACTCTTGAGAGTCCCTTGGACGGCAAGGAGATCCAACCAGTCCATTCTGAAAGAGATCAAAACTGGGATTTCTTTGGAAGGAATGATGCTAAAGCTGAAACTCCAGTACTTTGGCCACCTCATGCAAAGAGTTGACTCATTGGAAAAGACTCTGATGCTGGGAGGGATTGGGGCAGGAGGAGAAGGAGACAACAGAAGATGAGATGGCTGGATGGCATCACCGACTCGATGGACATGAGTCTGAGTGAACTCCGAGAATTGGTGATGTTCAGGGAGGCCTGGGGTGCTGCAATTCATGAGGTCGCAAAGAGTCNGAAGGAGACAACAGAAGATGAGATGGCTGGATGGCATCACCGACTCGATGGACATGAGTCTGAGTGAACTCCGAGAATTGGTGATGTTCAGGGAGGCCTGGGGTGCTGCAATTCATGAGGTCGCAAAGAGTCTGACATGACTGAATGACTGAACTAAACTGAACTGAATACCCGTAATCAAGCTGAATTCTCATCAGAGAACCAAACACCAGGAGATAGTAAGGCAGTGAGAGATAATTTGCTGTTTTTTAGTATTTTTTGTTTTTAAAGCACTGAGCCCTGACCTTTTTATTCCATCAAAGGGTTGAATAGAAGGAAATATGTCCTTTGGATAAAACCTGTGATGTGTGTGTACTCAGCTACTCAGACTATGATGCTGAGAAAGGTTGAAGGCAGGAAGAAAAGGGGGCGATAGAGGATTAGATTGTTGGATGGTATCACCAACTCAATGGACATGAGTTTGAGCAAGCTCCGGGAGTTGGTGATGGACAGGGANCTCAGACTATGATGCTGAGAAAGGTTGAAGGCAGGAAGAAAAGGGGGCGATAGAGGATTAGATTGTTGGATGGTATCACCAACTCAATGGACATGAGTTTGAGCAAGCTCCGGGAGTTGGTGATGGACAGGGAAGTCTGGTGTGATGCAATCCATGGGGTCACAAAGAATTAGACATGACTGAGCAACTGAACTGAACTGAAACATTCATGGAAGAATATTTCAATGTCTTATTCTGTTCCTATATAACCTGGTGAATTGTATGATGACAACTTGTTATTATTCTGGTGTTTCCAATTTTCTGCTATAAACCTTATTTATTTACTCATTCTGCTTACGTGTTTTTATTCATTTCATTCACATATTTATGTATTTTTTAAGCAATTCTTAGGTACATTAGGATTTAAGAAAAAATGTCATGGTCAAAATTACCATAAGTAATTTCTTAAATAAAGTATCCAAATTGCAAAATATTATTTTTAAAAACAGATGCTCTTTAGTTTTCTTCTTAAGTGAACTAAATAATAGAGAGTGATTTTACAAGTGCATGCCAGAATGAGCTATTGAGCTATTGAAAAAATAAATTCCATTAGGATTAAATACATATACAATATTGTGTAAAGATTTGAAAATAAAATATGTCCCTAATGCAATATTGGTGTAGGAAAAATCTAGGTGTCCTGATATACTTTCTGGAACAGTAACAAAAAAATTATCACTTATTTGAAAAAAAAATTAATTGTTAAATTTTCCTTGTTGCTTAACACCTTAATGAACTCTTTTAATTATGCTAATCTTGAGCCCTCAATATACAGGAACCATGGGGAGTCAAATATCATAGAGAAGTGGGCTATTCTACAATCCTCATTGTGTCTTCTTAAATCTAGGGGATGGGCTTGCGGTTGTACGTACAATGCTAGGTAAACTCAATCCGACTTTACTATGTTCACAGCTCTATTCCACAGTGAAATAGTTGCTGCCTATCTGTGGTTTCAGTTACCGACAGTCAACCATGGTTCAAAAATATTAAATGGAAGATTCCAGAAATAAACAATTCATCAGTTTTAAATTTGAGTAACATGATGAAATCTCAAGCCCTCCCACTCCATCCTGCCTGGGACAGGAATCATGCTTTTCCTTCTCCAGAGTATCCTACTCACTAGTCACTTAGAAACCATCTTGGTTATCAGATGTACTGTCATAGTACCACAATGTTTCTATTCAAATAACCCTTATTTTACTTAATAATGGCCACAAAGTAAAAGAGTATTGATGCTGGCAATCTGGATATTCTGTTTCTGTGACTAATTTATGAATCAAACTTTATAATATGTACAGGAAAAAACCATAATGGACATACATATGGCATTTAGTATTATCTCTCGTTTCATGCATTCACTGGAAGTCTTTGAACATATACTCCATAGACAAGAGGGGACTGTTGTACTGAGTGACTGCTATGTGTCAGTACTGGGGTACATGTAATGTTGCACAAATGAACAAAACAGGGTTCTTGTCTTCAAGAGTATCATATTTTANATGAATATCTTTTTTGAACAGTTCTTCTGTGTATTCTTGCCACCTCTTCTTAATATCTTTTGCTTCTGTTAGGTCCATACCATTTCTGTCCTTTATTGAGCCCATGTTTGCATGAAATGTTCCCTTGGTATCTCTAATTTTCTTGAAGAGATCTCTAATCTTTCCCATTTGGATCATCTAAATGCCAGGTAATTTTAGAAACTGTTCAAATGATTGGGAGGAAGTAACTCAAGGGACATGAAAGAAACTGCTGCAGCCTTGGAAGGAAGCTGTAAAGGCTCAGATCCAAAAAGTCATTTAGAAAGAAACTATTGAGGGAATAGACTTCTTCTGCAAGAATGACAAATCTTCACTACCTAGTACTAGAAAATACTCCTGAGTTGAGCCTGAAGAAAATTCACGCCTCTATCAAACTGGCCATCACCTAGGCAAGAGTACTATGGGATATGTCCTTGCTATTTATCTAATTTTAGTTTCATTTTGTTTTTTATCATACTAGTGCTGAAAGCTATGTTTTCAAAAGAGTATCAAGGAAATAGATATAAAATAAACACATGTCAATGCTTATATTTAACTCTTGAAGGAGAGAATGAGTACGATGTTACTTTAGATTCTCAAATGAAAATCTGCAGGAAGGTAACTGTATTGGCCCATCATGGACACTGAAATAAATAAGCTTAGTCAATGCAGAACAGGCACAACTGGGCAACCTGCACAGGTCAAAAACAAACTGAAAATCCACTGGACAGAATTTACATTGTTATAGACAAGAGTGTGCATACCTATGGGCTTCCCTCAACTTGTGCTGTGCTTAGTCACTCAGTTGTGTCAGACACTTTGCGACGCTGTGGACTGTAGTCCATCAGCATCCTCCAGGCAAGAATACTTGAGTGGTTGCCATGCCCTCCTCCAGGAGATCTTCCCAACCCAGGGATCAAACCTAAGTCTCTCACATTGCAGGTGGAGTCCTTACCATCTGAGCCACCAGGGGAGCCCTTTCTACAATTTACAAACCCAGCTCAAATATAATGAAAAGCAGAGATAATCTGGAGAGGAACAGGACACTCAACAAGACATTCAATAATCTTTTGGGTCATTTACAATCTTTCATAGTTTTTCCCTCTACTAGAATCTTATTTTACATGCAAGTTTAGTTTTATGGAAAAGTTCTCATGTACATGTGAAATTTTTAAAACTAATATGTTTGAGCATGTAAATGATAATATGCAAGCTACATTAAAGATGCTGTTTATAAAAGGCATTAACCAGTGCAGAAAACAATTTAAAATATCTTATATATTTATATATATATTTGGATGTATATATATATACATATAAGTTTGAATTCTTCAGAAACATTTCAATTTCTTAGCAAGAAAATGTTAACAAATCAGGTGTCTCCTAAGTGATACTAGAAAAGATGCATCTATGCATAGATCTGTGTGTCAAACGTGTATTTATTGTGTACAACCACAACAAATTTATTGAGAATACATAAAACACTTCAAAGCAGAAACAGAAATAAGTTTATTTGACATTATTTTCAGCCTGTCAGAGCAGATGCTATAAAAAGCAGAAAGACATTTTAGATTTGTCTTTCATATTTCAAAGGATCCCCTGTTATACAGTAATATCCAAAAAGTCCTGTAAAGGCTATTTCCAGACCACTTGCTACTCCAAAAATGCAAGATTCTCTCTCTTCCTAAATCCCTGGTACTCCTTGAGTCACAGATTCATTTAATATACTTGCCTCTTGCCAAAGCGGTTTCCTAATCACATGCAAATTATTGGAGCATATATATGTCAGGCAAGTGTGTAATTTCCTCAGTTCTGTCTTGCTGCAGCAAAAATTTGAAGTGACGGATGGAGCAGTGTTATAGCTCCATGTTACAGCTCAGTTTTATTTGGTTAGCAAAGGAAAATGCATCCTGGAGGTGTGAGGGTGGGCCGACCCAAAAGACACACAGAGAAGAGAAGCCCCAGGCTCAATTTTGGCTTGTCTTTTTTATGTGTTTTTTCTCCTCCCCCTGAGCCTGCCCTATGTAAACTGGGCTAGCCAGGAGGGCTGTTTGTTTTACCTGAGTTCCTCACTCTGGTCCTGGACCTTCCTTTGTTCTATTTTGACAAGCTTTTCCCTTCTTTGTCTTTTAGTCACTGCCATTCTGGACTCCTTTTTATTCTTCTACCTACCTTATATGTTTATATATATATATATATATATAT
>SJYV01012655.1:221927-254960 GCA_006410875.1 Neotragus pygmaeus | reverse complement strand
AGAGAGAGAGTGAGAATCTGTTACTCTCACAGATCCCAAGAAAATGAAGAAAATAATGATGTCACATGTGGGCTCCACTAGGAAAGCATTGGGGTTGGTCAGGAGGAGAGGAAGACAGGGAAATATGAACTGGAGTCTTCATAGTGGTTTCTATGGGAAAGAATGGGAGAGGTGGAATAAGCACACATAGGCTTGGCTGGTTTGAATGATTCCAGTGGTCTCTGGGGCTATAATGGCTGTCCCTAGTTGTCTGGTATCTGGCCCTGGGGTGATTAGGGGAAGTGGATAGTGGTGCAGAAATGTGAGAGCCCCAGGAATGAGGTAGTTGAGAATGTGGGATCTGGATTGGTTGGTGCACATTTGAAAGGCCTGCTCTTGAAGGAGTGGTTTGCTAGGTGAATGAATTGGTTAACTCTGGGAGAACAGTGCCTCCAGGGTCATCAAGGTTTCTGATGCCAAAGTATCAGAACGTAGAAAATAAAAGATATAGCTTACATACTTATACCTAATTTTTTTCCTTTTATCAATATGAAATTTTTTTCTTTCAACAATATGAAAATTTGATGGCAACATAAGCAGTGAGCTGGCAAAGAAAGGAAGAGATGAGAAGGAAGAAAACAAGAAATGATACCATTATCGATGACATTTTTAAAAAAGGGTCAGAAACCTTTGTGATTCTTTCCAGTTTCTTATAACAGGAATAAGACGAAAAAGTGGAACAAATCGTGATTCCAGAAAAAAAAGAAAATAACAGCAACTAATCAGGGTTTGTTTATCATGAGCCATGCACTAGGCTTAGTGTTTCACATGCAGTTATTTTATTTGATGCTTCCAGTAACTCAAATGGCTTTTAGAAAATGAGGCTTGTAGAGTTTCAGTAATTTTCCTGAGTTTACATAGCAAGTTAGTAGAAGAGCTGAGATTTACACTGAAATCTGATGGTCCCGAGTTAGACCTGTTCATTATTACACACACATAGACACACACTTATTTATACATGCACTTATGTGTGTATCCACTGGTAGCTCAGTCGGTAAAGAATCTACCTGCAGTGAAGGAGACCTGGGTTCAATCCCTGCCTTGGGAAGATCCCCTGGAGAAGGAAATGGCAACCCACTCCAGTATTCTTGCCTGGAAAATTCCATGGACAGAGAAGCCTGGTGGGCTATAGTCCATGGGGTCACAAGAGTTGGACACAACTAAGTGACTAAACCACCACACAGGTTTTATTAGAGGGAAGAGCAAGAACTTTTAAATACATTGTACATACCACATACACTAAGACTTTAATTTTCTAGAATGATTTAGAAATGGAGTATGGGAATTAGATATAAGAGTATTGAAGAGGTAACTATAAATGTCTTTCTTTCAATCATTATAATTGAAAATCTTGATAAATCATACAGTCTTATCATCATAGTAAACTTCTTCTAAGTAATCTAACATTACTCTTTGATAATTAAATACCTGGGAAGGCCTTAATATCATCATTATGAAGATGAGTTGGAACTGAATTATCCTAAAGAAACAGCTAAGAACTTAAATGAACTGACTTTCCCTATTTTCAAAGTTGTAGCTGTTGCTTTGGCTGTGATTTTCTCACCTCTTATTCCTAAAAATGTAGTGACAGGAAATACACACACACACACACACACATATATAATGTATACATATACATACACATGGATAAACCATATACATGTGTGTTTGTATAAAAACCATATATATATAGAGAGATGAGGATCAGAGTGGATAGCCTCATCTATTGATTATTTTGATTTAATGTTGCTAAAGAAGCAGCTGATGCAAGAAGGATGTTCTGAGTCTCCTCTTTTGTCTCTCTTAAAAGTGGGAAATAAATCTCTCAGATGAAAGGTATGCTTCCTGCATCTGGAGGTAAAAGGACTCCCTTATCATCATCAGAGAGAGGAGCCAACCAAGACTGGATAAACAAGCCTCGTTATTCTTTAATTTACTACCCCAAGCCCAAACTCTACCTAGGACTCTTCACTAATTAAGCAAACAAAGCCTAAATTTCTTTGTTCTGAGAATTCCTCACAAACTGACTATCTCATGGTCTAAAGGTATGAAAGCTGCCTGCTTTGGTCACTCCTCAAGTTCCGTTTCTGCAAAGCTGTTGCTGAGCCACGAAAGACGCTGGGATTCTTGGCCTCCGGAGGAGAAGAATTCAAAATCCAGGGCCAGACACAAGGCTTGCTTGCTCAGAGCTTTTGTGTAAGAAAGTTTCATTAAAGTATAAAAGAGATAGAGAAAGCTTCTGACATAGACATCAAAAGGGGGCAGAAAGAGTACCCACCCCCTCCCCGCTAGTATTTAGCTGGATGTTATATAACTACTAGCAGTCTGCTAATTAGAGAAAGGAAATGTCTCAAACTCAAAGAATGGCACCAGGTGAGTCATCCAGAGGCACAAATCAACTGACATAAATCTTGAATAAAGGCAGAGACCCATACAAACGTATAGTTTCATTAACATAGATTAGGAGAACAATACACGAATATAACATACTGCTTTGTCAAGTCGGTTCTGAGCCTAAATCTGAGCCTTTAGGCAGAACCGAATTGAAGATAGAGTCTAGGGTAAACGCATAGTACATTCACAAAGCTTAAGACAAATATTTCCATAAGAAAAATGCATTGGTTAGCTCAAGGTTTGAGAAAAGTTAAGTTCAGGTGGAACCAGGTATCATTATGGCAACACAGAATTTAAGAGAAACCTCTTTTTAAATTTGTATAGGGAAGGGGGAAAAAAGGTAACACTAGTTTGTTTCCTCCTGTTGCTTAAGAGAGCGATAACATAAGACACTTGCAGCCTATTTCCTCTGTTTGGAGACCCCTGGCCTTCTTGCCTGTTACCCTCTCATTTCTAAGAGACCTCCATGCATATGAATTAAAATGTGTTTCTTCTTCTCTTGTTAATCTGTCTTGTGTCCATTTTTATTATTAGTTCAGCCATAAGAACTAAAGAAAAGCAGAGAGGGAAAATTCCCCCTCCCTGAAAACATGTATCAAATATATAATATACAAAATAAATATGTAAAAACCTGATCTATATCAAGTATAGATAATTTGATGTATATATTAAGGGCTTGATAAAATGGATTTACCAGTTATTAAATAATCATCTATTTATCAATAGCTGAAAACTGATTAGGAGAAAAAGAGCCAATGCTTCTGAGATTAAAGAGAATGAAGAGACAGAGCTTTTAATACGTATGTATTCCAAGATCATATACTGCAATGGATAGAGTACTGGCTCTGGGCTCAACTGATCTGGGTTTGCCTTCAGGCTATAACTTTATAGCTCTGTAAATACATTCTAATTTGTGAAAGGGTGAAAAATCCTATTTTATGAGATGGTTATAAGGGTGAAATAAAATAATCCATGTAAAACTCCTTAGAGTTTCTCTGGTAGTTCAGTGGTAAAGAATTTGCCTGCAAGGCAGAAGACATGGGTTTGATCCCTGGGTTGGGAAGATCCCCTAGAAAAGGAAATGGCAACCCACTCCAGTATTCTTGCCTGAGAAATCCCATGGACAGAGGAGCCTGGCAAGCTACAGTCCATGTGGTCACAAAGAGTCGGACACAACTTAGCAACTAAAGAACAACTAGAACAAAACTCATGTACAGTGTTTGAGATTGGTTGCAAAGTCGTGTTTGACTCTGTGACCCCATGGACTGCAGCACACCAGGCTTCCCTGTCCATCATCAACTCCTGGAGATTGCTCAAACTCACGTCTATTGAGTCGGTGACGCCATCAAACCATCGTGCCCTCTGTTGTCTTCTTCTCTTCCTTCCTTTGATCTTTCCCAGCATCGGAGTCATTTCAAATGAGTCAGTTCTTCGCATTAGGTGGCCAAAGTATTGGAGCTTCAGCTTCAGCATAGCATCCAATGACTATTCAGGGCTGATTTCCTTTAGGACTGACTGGTTGGATCCCCTCATAGTCCAGGGGACTCTCAAGAATCTTTTTCAACACCACAGTTCAAAAGCATCAACTCTTCCATGCTCAGCTTTCTTTACAGTCCAACTCTCACATTCAAACATGACTACTGGGAAAACAATAGCTTTGACTAGATGGACCTTTGGTAAAGTAATGTCTCTGCTTTTAAATATGCGTCTAGGTTTGTCATAGCTTTTCTTCCAAGGAGCAAGTGCCTTTTAATTTCATGGTTGCAGTCACCATCTGCAGTGATTTTTGGAACCCCAAAAAATAAAGTCTGTCACTGTTTCCTTTGTCTCCCTCTCTATTTGCCATGAAGTGATGGGATTGGATGTTATGATCTTAGTTTCCTGAATGTTGAGTGTTAAGCCAGCTTTTTCACTCTCCTCTTTCACTTTCATCAAGAGGCAAGATCTTTAGTACAGGGTTTAGTTCATATTAACTAAGCATTCAGTAAACCCTAGTTATCACTGCCAGCAGAGGATGATGTGGTCTCCCAAAACTAAACATCAAATATGCCTTTAGTAACCTTTCCTGACCTGTTCTCAGTTGAATTTCTGCACTTCTGATTAAACCAGTACCTTTAGGAAATGATTCACTCACATACAAGTTCCTGGCAATACTGGAACCTGTCTCACTCCATTAATTTCAAGAGGGAAAGTAACTTTGAGCTGAAGAGAAGCAGAGTGTAAAGTGCAACCTTAGAGCCTCAGGCTTAAGAGGCACTGTGGTTCTGAGACAGAGAGTGCTGAGGTAGAATGCGGCAGGCAGTGGTTTAATTAGCTCTGGTAGAAAATGAGATGCTAATCGGTCTGCTGCTGCCAACCCTAGGGACTGACATTCTCCACTTCTTATCAGATGGTCCCTTGAGTCCAATTTCTTTGGAGGAAGAGTTGGTGCTTTAACTTGTTCATACCAACAGGATTGTTACCACTCAGAATTCCAGAGTTTGGTGCAGAGTTGGCTCAGTTCTAGTTGTGAAGGGAGCAGAGTCTTTTACTGCCTGCATGTCAGCTGTTCAGCTTCTATCCCTTCCACTGTATTCTTTTCCCTCCAAATTAATCCTGTCCTGGAAGCTTCTTGATTAATTACTAACTCCCAGTTAAGGAAAGTTATGACAAAACTTTACAGCATATTAAAAAGCAGAGACATTACTTTGCCAACAAAGGTCCATCTAGTCAATACTATGGTTTTTCCAAGAGTCATGTATGGATGTGAGAGTTGGACTATAAAGAAAGCTGAGTGCTGAAGAATTGATGCTTTTGAACTGTGGTGTTGGAGAAGACTCTTGAGAGTCCCTTGGACTGCAAGGANAGCACCAGGGTCTTTTCCAATGAGTCAGTTGTTTGCATCAGATGGCCAGAGTATTGGAGCTTCAGCTTCAGCATCAGTCCTTCCAATGAATATTCAGGACTGCTTTCCTTTATGATTGACTGGCTTGATCTCCTTGCAAGCCAAAGGACTCTCAAGAGTCTTCTCCAACACCATAGTGCAAAAGCATCAATTCTTTGGCACTCAGCTTTCTTTCCAACTCTCACATCCATACATGACTACTGCAAAAACCATAGTTTTGACTAGACAGAACTTTGTTAGCAAAGTAACATATCTGCTTTTTAATATGCTATCTAGGTTGGTCATAGTTTTTCTTCCAAGGAGCAAGCATCTTTTAATTGCATGGCTACAGTCACTATCTGCAGTAGTTTTGGAGCCCTCAAAATAAAGTCTCTCACTGTTTTCATTGTTTCCCCATCTATTTGCCATGAAGTGATGGGACGAGGGCCATGATCTTAGTTTTCTGAATGTTGAGTTTTAAGCCAACATTTTCATACTTCTCTTTCACTTTCATCAAAAGGCTCTTTAGTTCTTTGCTTTCTGCCATAGGGTGGTGTCATTTGTGTATATGAGGTTATTGATATTTCTCCTGGCAGTCTTGATTAGAGTTTGTGGTTCATCCAGCCTGCCATTTCACATGATGTACTTCGCATAAAAGTTAAATAAGCCAGGTGACAATATATAGCCTTGATGTACTCCTTCCCTGATTTGGAACAAGTCTATTGTTCCATGTCCGGTACTAACTGTTGCCTCTTGACCTCCATACAGATTTCTCAGGAGATAGGTCAGGTGGTCCGGTATTCTAATCTCTTGAAGAATTTTCCATAGTTTGCTGTGATCCACACAGTCAAAGGCTTTGGCATAGTCAATAAAGCAAGCAAGCAAGTTTTTCTGAAACTTGCTTGCTTTTTTGATGATCCAACCGATGTTGACAATTTGATCTCTGGTTCCTTGCCTTTTCTAAATCCAGCTTGAACATCTGGAATTTCACAATTCATGTACTGTTGAAGGCTGGCTTGGAGAATTTTGAGCATTACTTTACCAGCGTGTGAGATGAGTGCAATTGTGAGGTAGTTTGAACATTCTTTGGCACTGGAATGAAATTGATCTCTTCCAGTCCTGTGGCCATTGCTGAATTTTCAAATTTGCTGGCATTTTGAGTGCAACACTTTCATAGCATCATCTTTTAGGATTTGAAGTAGCTCAACTGGATTCCAACACCTCCAGTAGCTTTGTTCCTGATTATGCTTCCTAAGGCCCACTTGACTTCACATTCCGGGATGTCTGGTTATAGGTGAGTGATCGCACCATCATGGTTATCTTGGTCATGAAGATTTTTTTTTGTATAGTTCATCTGTGTATTCTTGCCACCTCTTTTTAATATCTTCTGCTTTCGTTAGGTCCATACCATTTTTGTCCTTTATTGTGCCCATCTTTGCATGAAATGTTCCCTTGGTATCTCTAATTTTCTTGAAGACATCTCTAGTCTTTCCCATTCTATTGTTTTCCTCTCTTTCTTTGCATTGATCCCTGAAGAAGTCTTTCTTGTTTCTCCTTGCCATTCTTTGGAACTCTGAATCAAATTGGGTGTATTTTTCCTTTTTGCTTTGCCTTTAGCTTCTCTTCTTCTTCTTTTTTTTTTTTTTTTTTTTTGCCTACTATACAGCCTAGTATGTTGCTGCTGCTAAATCACCCCAGTCGTGTCCAACTCTGTGCAACCTCATAGATGGCAGCCCACCAGGCTCCCCCATCCCTGGGATTCTCTCGGCAAGAACACTGGGTGGGTTGCCATTTCCTTCTCCAATGCATGAAAGTGAAAAGTGAAAGGGAAGTCGCTCATTCATGTCTGACTCTTTGCGACCCCATGAACCGCAGCCTACCAGGCTCCTTTGTCCATGGGATTTTCCAGGCAAGAGTACTGGAATGGGGTGCCATCGCCTTCTCCGATGGCCTAGTATACTGGGACAGAAACTAGGAGGCTCATGCAGGTGCTGCTGCTTTGTGGAAAGGAGAAATTCTTCTATAATCTCAAGGATTTCATTCCTAGTTGACTTCTATTTCTTTCCTATCTTCAACATTTTCCTCTGTATTATTTAGGTCTTACCTTATACAGTAAATGCAAAAGAGATTGTCCCTGATTCCTGGATATAAGAAGAAATCTAATAACACAATCCTGTTTTAATTCTTTACTTGAAACTCCCTTTCATCTGATATTTTCTTGTGTGCTTGATTACTTATCTTCTGTCTCTCCACATTTCCTAGAACAGCTCCACAAAGAAGGGAAACTTAATTGCTCATTGTTTTATGCCCTTCTCAGCCTGTCTGTAACCAAAGTCATGGTTGGATCAGCTCTTGTGATTCTTTTATGACTGTAAGATGCCCTTCAGCAACTCACTAGAAAACTGAAAAAAGGTTTATTGCTTATATGTCCTGGAAATTACATGGTTTACCTGGGGCCACATAGAGAGATTATGGATACAGAGATAGTGAAAAAGAGTGTGAGTGCCTAGGATTCTACTTTTACTAGACGTGAAGGTAGGATCCTAGGGTTTGGTGGACTCACTCTTTATTGGTGAATTTAAAATATAACAGTGTAATTTAAAGAGCAGAAAAGGCGGGGGGAGTGGGGGATGTTGCTCAAACAGTTAGTTAATGGAACTAACTGTTTAGAGAAGATCTCTAAAACAAAGGAGTTGGTGGTGGAGTGGGAGGGGATAGGAGGAAGTGTGTGGCCTGCTTCCATCTATTTCTATAACTGGCAATGAGTTATTTGAGACAGCCATCTTTGAAGTAATCCAAGTAATCAAAGCTTAAGTCAGGCAGTTAAAAAAGATGAAACCCAACTGTCAGGGTTTACACTATTCTCATGTATACCATGGGATCTTAGGTCCATGTAACTGTGCTTGCCATAGTAGGAGCACTAATAAATATTCCCTGAATACATATGTTTATATATTTACATTATACAGATGATCCAAAATATGAGCCTTGCAACCCAAGGGAGAAAGACGCAGAAAGAACAGTCTGCTCACTTTCCCATTTCTCCAAAGCTAACTTTCTGTAATTCCATTCCTTACAATTCCCTGTGTCATTAGTTATGTTTGGCCTCTGCTGTTTTGAATCAAAATGATGCTGAAGCAAGAACTTGCCTTTTCTAAGACTCAGTTGCTTCCATGTTAGAAGTTTGCATTTTAGAAACTTCCTTGTTAGTCTGTATTTGGTCACCTTCCCAAGAATCTATCAGTCTTGGGGTTGGTAAGGTGATGTGCCCAAATCCACACATTATGCATGATGCAAAGCCCCTTGACTCCTAGTTTAGCATATTTTCATAGTACGTACATCTTGCTGGTCCCATTCATCCTGAATTATAATGAGCCCTCTTCTATTTTAATGAGTATGCTAATGTGTTAGTGTTGGTCTCAGCCTGACCTTGTATATGTTTGTCTTTGCTGTTCTGTTTCTATTTAAACTGAAAGCTCTTGGGAGGAGGAAAAGATGCCAATTTAACCACCCCATTGCCTCGTGCTCCTGGAAGCTTAGCAAACAATATCTAGTGATGATAATGATGACAGACTAGGCATAATAACATTCTTCTTTCTCTCTAGGGAGGCTGTGTGGTTGCTTTATTTTGCATTTTTTGTTCCTCAAGAGATAGGTACTGCAGAAATCTTATAAAGGTCAGAAAATGGAAGCAGTATGTTTCATCAACAACTTTTTTGACAAAAATTTTGATCTGTCCCCAAATTTGCAAAGAGAAACAAAAATGTGAAACCCAGAGATAGTGTGGAGTGGAGCTGTCATTTTTATATTTATTTTCCAGGACACTGCTGAGTGTAGCAAATATAAATGGTAAATGTCACGTTTCATTTTCAGGAGAGCAGGTGGCACTTGAGACGGGAATTGAAAGGATGTGCAAGATGAAGGAAAAAACAAAGACAGTGACAGAGGAATGGAATCTAAGGAGGTAGTTGATTCTGAGCCTAACACAAGTTACTGTTGGTGAGGAAGACATTTTCCTCTACTTTTCTAGGTTCTTCTGGCTGTTCTACAAATTAAATTGTACCATGAGGTAGATTAACAAGAGAAAATCAAACAAAAACTGATAACATTTACAATGGAAGAGACCCAGGATAACTGAGTAACTCACCAAAATGGCCGAAGTCCTCATAAATATCATCTAAAGCTAAAGACAAAAGAGGGTAGTGGTTTGGGACCTCAAAGGGGAGGAAGGCAATTCATATGGGGACAGGCTTCCCTGAGCTCAGGTGGTAAATAATCTGTCTACAATGCAGGAGACCTGGGTTTGATCTCTGGGTCAGGAAGATCCGCTGGAGAAGGGCAAGGCAACCCACTCCAGTATTCTTGCCTGAAGAATTCCATGGACAGAGGAGTGTGGAAGACTACAGTCTACAGTGTTGCAAAGAATCAGACATGCTGAGCCACTAACACAAGACACACACAGAAAATAAAATATTTGATAAAGATTTGCTGGGCCCCGCAGAGACAATAGGACAAAGAGTAGACTCTGATCTCTAGGCCCTGCTTAAATTTCCTCACCATACCTAGAACATATTCTTTGTATCTGTCCCTGATGATAGCTCTATTACTGAAACAGAACCTTTATTTAAGTTCTTTAGGCAGCTAAGGGGAAGTAAAATAAAAAAGACTTCCTAATGCATATGTGTCTTAAAAATAATCAACCTAAATTAAATCTCATGCCAAAGTGACACATTTTGGGGTGGCAAAATTTGTTCCCCTATGGTATGAATTCACAATGAAAATACATAATTTATCTAACTTGGAGAAAAATTAGAGTAGCTGAATTCCCACAGTCCACTTAAGAAATTATAAATCGCATAGCTATAGTGGTGAGGTTTTTGAGTCAAACTATATTGACTGGTGTTCCAGCACCAACAATTTCTAGCTAATATCAATTACTTAGAGTTGTTGTAAAAGATTAAATGAAATAATGCATGCTCAACTCTTCGAATTATGTCTTTCTCATTGTTCAGTTCAGTTCAGTCACTCAGTCGTGTCCAACTCTTTGTGGCCCCATGAACTGCAGCATACCAGGACTCTGTCCATCACCACCTCTTGGAGTTTACTCAAACTCATGTCAATTGAGTTGGTGATATCATTCAACCATCTCATCCTCTGTTATCCCCTTCTCCTCCTGCCCTCAATCTTTCCCAGCATCAAAGTCTTTTCAAATGAGTCAGCTCTTCACATCAGGTGGCCAAAGTATTAGAGTTTCAGCTTCAATATCAGTCCTTCCAATGAACACCCAGGACTGATATCCTTTAGGATGGACTGGTTGGATCTCTTTGCAGTCCAAGGGACTCTCAAGAGTCTTCTCCAACACCACAGTTCAAAAGCATCAATTCTTCAGCACTCAGCTTTCTTTATAGTCCAACTCACATTCATGCATGACTACTGGAAAAACCATAGCCTTGACTAGATGGACTTTTGTTGGCAAAGTAATGTCTCTGCTTTTTAATATGCTGTCTAGGTTGGTCATAACTTTACTTCCAAGGAGAAAGCATCTTTTAATTTCATGGCTGCAGTCACCATCTGCAGTGATTTTGGAGCCCAGAAAAATAAAGTCTGACACTGTTTCTACTGTTTCCCCATCTATTTGCCATGAAGGGATGGGACTGGATGCCGTGATCTTAGTTTTCTGAATGTTGAGCTTTAAGCCAACTTTTTCACTCTCCTCTTTCACTTTTATCAAGAACTCTTTAGTTCTTCTTCACTTCTGCCATAAGGGTGGTGTCATCTGCATATTGCCATTGTAGGCACTCAATAAAAGTTATTACCATACTGTGAACAACAACACAACAAAATAACAAATCTCAATCTTCACCAAGTTGCATAGTGGTTAAGTGATGCAATTTTTTGCAATAACAATGCACCCTGAAGGGACTTTAGGATGAAAAATACCAGAATGAAGAACTCTGTACTTTGGACAAATGGCCCCCTCTAGAGTTAGGTGCATATCTCAGGGAGAATTTCAGTGAATACAGATTCAATGTATCTTTCCATACATAGAAAAGTACTAAAATCTTTAATTTGAGCTATCTGTTCTTTGTGATTAACAGTAATATTTATTTTGTTTACCAAGATGCATGCTTGACTACATTTGACTACATGTAATCTCCCAGAAAAAAAAAAAAATATATATATATATATATAGATAGATAGATATAGATACCAGCTCTTCCCCTGCCTCTTCAGAGCAGGTTACTCAGAGCTTCTAAGTGGTTGACTCCTAGGCTACAGTCCTCAGTAATATCCTAAAAAATTTTTAAACTCACAACTCCAATGTTGTGCTTTTCATCATACTTACAATATTCTTTATATTTAAGGCTACATTCTTGTGAGCAGAATGACAGGGTTTTCCTGTCATTCTTGATGACAGTGTGATTAAAACACTTGGGTCTCCTAAATTTCTAAAAATGTTCACTTCTATGAGTTGAGACAATATAGGATTATAAAGATGATTTAAGATTAAGAGATAATCACCAGTTAACACAGTCATTATTCTATTTATTCTACTAACTACTGATAGCCTGAGGGACTATTGGGGATTGGGGAAGAGAAAATATGGGGAAAATATGAATGTATAAGGCAGACAGTGGCTAGTTGTTCACACATCCACTTATGTTCCTGGGCACATAGATGCTCTTTATGCCCAAAGCCTGGACCAAACGCTATTCCCAATATTCTTCCCCTTATTTGATAAATGAGCATAGAGACACCAAAAGCTGCATGCTGAAGAATGACAAAATTCAAGCCACTGATAACACTTTGAAATTATTAAAAGATGAAAAGAAAATTCCTCATGTGTTAAAACCATTATATATTTGGGGGTTTATTTATTACAAAAGCTAACATTAAGTTAACTGATAGACTATACATATGTGTATTTCTATGTGTGTAGAGTTTAGAGAACGGAGCATCACGGGAGAAAGAGAAGATCTGGAGCAAATAAGGCATAAAGTAAAACGTCATTAAGTCAGAGGGAGAGCGATGCACGAGACTCAGCATTTTTGATGCCATTTGCAAGTTTTGGAGCCCCAGAGTTGACTCTTTGAGGTTCAAAAATTAGCTGAGACTCATAGAAGTCACTAAAAGTTGCTATGGTCACAGTTACAATTTATCACAGCTAAAGATACAGATCAATATTAGCAAGAGAAGAGGCCCACATTACAGACTGTAAGAAACTTCCAAAAGTAGAGCTTCTAGTTGTTCTTTCCCAAAGGAGTCATGGATAATATTCCTTTCCAGGTATGGATGTGTGACAACATGCTGACACACTTATGCTGACAGCTAGAGATGCTTACCATAGTCTTGAGTACACAATTTCTAATGGGCTCCATTTTGTAAGTGTGATTGACCTCCCACATGGCTGATCTCATTTTCCAGGCCCTCAGAGGTGACATGATATGACCCAAAGCTACCCACTCCAATATTCTTGGGCTTCCCTTGTGGCTCAGCTAGTAAAGAATCTGTCTGCAATGTGGGAGACCTGGGTTTGATCCTTGGGTTGGGAAGATCTCCTGGAGAAGGGAGAGGCTACCCACTCCAGTATTCTGGCCTGGAGAATTCCATGGACTCTACAATCCACGGGGATACTTCACTTTCAAAACTCCCATTTGTATATTACACTATTAAACTGTCTGGAATGATACCATCCATCAGGTAAACAAAAATCTCCAAGAATTTAAAGATTACCTACCAGAAATTTAAGGCAAAATTCAGCTATCTTTTGGGTAAGGTTAAACGAAATTAAAAAGATGCTTGCTCCCAGGAAGAAAAGCTATGACAAACCTAGACAGTGTATTAAAAAGCAGAGACATTACTTTGCTGAGAAAGGTTCATATAGGTAAAGCTATGGTTTCCCAGTAGTCATGTATGGTTATGAGAGTTGGACCATAAACGCTAAACACCGAAGAATTGATGCTTTTGAACTGTGGTGTTGGAAAATATGCCTGAGAGTCCCTTGGACTATAAGGAGATCAAATCAGTCAATCCTAAAAGAAATCAGTCCTGAATATTCAACAGAAGGACTGAGGCTGCATCTGAAGCTCCAATACTTTGGGCACCTGATGTGAAGAACTGACTCATTGGAAAAGACCCTGATTCTGGGAAAGATAGAAGGAAGGAAGAGAAGTGGACAACAGAGGATGAGATGGTTGGATGGCATCACCGACTCAATGGACATGAGTTTGAGCAAGCTCTGTATGATGGTGAAGGACAGGGAAGCCTGGCCTGCTGCAGTCTAGGGGGTCACAAAGAATTGGACATGACTGAGTGACTAACCAAGAACAACAAATTCGTTACTATAGAAAGCCTTTTTGCAATTCCTGTGACATCAAAGAGAGCAAACAGGTATAAATCCTTCACACAAAGATAACTATTTGTTACTGAAACCTCCTAGGATGCTGTGAGGATCCTGGGCATGGAAGTCTTTCTGTGTTTCCCATTTCTTGTTTGTAGGAAATAGGCTTCAGCCTCCTTCACTTTCCCTGAGTTCCAAAGGCCAAATTCAAACTTTAATCAGGGAAGGGAAAGGATACAGAGACAAAGGAGGAGCAATCAAGAAACACTAGTGCAGCCACGGGGCAAAGTACTGGCTCTGCCTCAAGGAAGACACGGAACAGTGTCTTTGAGCTTATCTACAGAAACAGTATCCCCCCAAAAACTGAAAATATTAACTACTTGATGAAGCGTTCATTCCATACAAGGTCACAGTTTGATGGCCTGAAGGCCACCTGAGGCCAGATCAAAAGAGTACAGGATCTGAACACACCCTGATCCTTATCAGCAACCCTGTCCTGGAATCTTTGCTATAGAACTCCTCACTAAATTCCCTCCTACCCAAGTTGGGACACACAGTTTTTGAAGATACAAGCCTACTGTTTCTCCTTTTGCCTGGAAAGCAATGAAGTTATTCTTTCTATTAATACTTTGCCCCAAACTCTGTCTCTGAGATTCAATTCAGCACTGGTGCACAGAGGCCAAGTTTTTAGCATCATTATTAATAGCCAATCAGACACACTCACACAGATTTTTATAGATTTGGCAACTGTAGGGTAAAATAATTGAATGAGGTTCACCCCTCAGGCCACACAATCCTAAACAACCTGTTTTTCACGGACCTATATAAATGAAGAAGTGCCTTTTTCTAATTCATATGCCGTGAAGAGGGAGATAAATTGCCTTTCCCCCTCTTAATCCCACAAAGGCATTGCAGGTATGAGAGGCAGCCTTGTGTATGTAGTTGAGACAGTGTAAAAGTGTTTTTATATCATTTCATTCCACACAGAGACAACTTTTATGGACATCAGTGCTCATTTTCACTCTCTGATCTTATTTTCCATTTTTCACTCACTGAAATTCACCTGGGACCCTTGCCTCAGGCCTTGGCTTCTTTCTAGGAAGCAGAAGAACATCTTTTATCTCCATGCAGCTGCTGCTACTGCTGCTCAGTCACATCAGTCGTGTCCGACTCTGTGTGACCCCATAGACGACAGCCCACCAAGCTCCCATCCCTTGGATTCCCCAGGCAAGAATACTGGAGTGGGCTGCCATTTCCTTCTCAAATGCATGAAAGTAAAAAGTGAAAGTGAAGTCACTCAGTCGTGTCCGAGTCTTTGCGACCCCATGGACTGTAGCCTGCTAGGTTTCTCCGTCCATGGGATTTTCCAGGCAAGAGTACTGGAGTATGTTGCCATTGTCTTCTCCTTTATCTCCACAGAATGAGGTAAAATTCTTACTTATTTTCCAGAATAACAATGTACAAGAAAAATCGGTTTCTGGCTTTGATTTCATCTGATAGTATGTAATTTCAATGTGTCAGAATGTCAGAACAAATTATATTTGTTCTTTGGTTAGTCTCAGGTAAAACCATCTGAGTGAAAGTTGTTTCCAATTCTTTGCAATCCCATGGACTGTACAGTTCATGGAATTCTCCACGTCAGAATACTGGAGTGGGTAGCCTTTCCCTTCTCCAGGAGATCTTCCCAAGCCAGGATTGAACCCAGGTTTCTCACATTGCAGGCAGATTCTTTACCAGTGACCACGAGGGAAGCTCAAGAATACTGGAGTGGGTAGCCTATCCCTTTTCTAGCAGATGTTTCTGACCAAGGAATTGACTGGGGTCTCCTGCATTGCAGGTGGATTCTTTACCAACTGAGTTGTGATCTCTGTGCTATATAGTAGGTCTTTATTGGGTATCTATTTTATATATGGCATATATAACATACCCAACCTGTTAATTTCTAACCTCTTATTTTCTCATTACACTTTCTATGGAAAGGATCTGTTGACAGGCATATTTTACAGTATTTGTTTTAAACTGCTTTGAGGTTGATATATAACTTGAAATTGAATGACTCCTGAGCAATGAAGAAAAGATTAGAAGTGAACAGACCAAAGGAACAGAAGTAAAACTTTCCACTCTAAGTGGTCATGTATGGGTGTGAGAGTTGGACTGTGAAGAAAGCTGAGCGCCAAAGAATTGATGCTTTTGANGTTCTTGGCTGGAGAATCCCAGGGACGGGGGAGCCTGGTGGGCTGCATAGTCCAGTCTATGGGGCCGCACAAAGTTGGACACGACTGAAGCGACTTAGCAGAGCAGCAGCAGCATGAAAACACAATAAATGGCTTCTTCAAGCCAACATCTTCATTTTCATTATAATTTAGCAGATAGCCTATCCCACTCTCTTTCCCATCTTATGTAAAAGCCTTCTTCTCCATTAAAAAATGCACAGTCCTAGTCATTTTTAATAATAAATATTTTTATGGTATATGCTGCTGCTGCTGCTAAGTTGCTTCAGTCATGTCCGACTCTGTGTGACCTCATAGACGGCAACCCATCTATGGGGCTCTGCCATCCCTGGGATTCTCCAGGCAAGAGCACTGGAGTGGGCTGCCAATATGACAGTAACATAATTAAAGTTGTAATTTTCACCTCAATAAAAGTCACACACTTCTAAAAAATCATATTATATCAATTGTGAAAGAGGAGAACAAAGAGAATTCACAATGCCTGATTTATCACAAAACTATAGTATCGAAACTTTGTGGCTTCAAGGAAAGGAAAAGAAGTCCACAGACAGGGAGAATGTATTTGCAAAAGATACATCTGATAAAGGACTGTTACCCAAAATATAAAATGAACTTTTAAAACTCAACAATAAGAAAATAAGCAAACCGATTAAATAGTGGTCAAAGGTCAAAGAAGATACTGTATGGCAAAAAAAAAAAAAAAGAAAGAAAGAAAGAAAGAAAAAATATTCTACATCACATCCACACAAAAACCTGCACCCACATATTTGTAGTAGCTTTTTCATAATTGTCAAAACCTGGAAGCAACCAAGATGCTCATCAGTAGGTGAATGGATAAACAGTTATACCTACAGACAATAGGGTATTTTTCAGCACTCTAAAGAAATGAGCTACCAAGACGGCATGCAAGAAATTTACATTCATATTACTATATGAATGAAACCAGTTTGAAAGGATACATCCTGTATGTTTTCAACTATATTATCTACTGGAAAAGACAAAAAGAAAGATATGGTGGGGAATAAAAACAACAACAAACAAGATCAATAGTAGCTAAGGAGTGGGCAGAGAAAGGGGTGAGTAGGCTTAGCACAGAGAATTTTAAGGCAGTAAAACTACATCATATGATACTATAATGATGGATGCACATCATTATACGTTTGTCCAAATTCATAGACTGCATAAAACCAAGAGTGAATTGTAGTGTAACTGTATAGTTCACAGGAGTGAACTGGATTTTGGATGACACTGATGTGTCAGTGTAGGTCCACCAGTAGTAACAAATGTGGGGGATGTTGGTAATGGAGAGAGATTATGTTCAAGTGAGGGCAAGAGGTTATGTGGGAGACCTCTGCACCTTTCCCTCATTTTTTTTTTTTTTTCATGGCATGCAAAACTTCCCTGAGTAGGGACTGAACCAGTGTACCCTGCAGTGGAAGCGTGGAGTCTTAACCACTGGTCTACTAGGGATGTCTATCTTCCACTCAATTTTGCTTTGAACCAAACACTTCTCCCTGGTGGCTCAGGCGGTAAAGCATCTGCCTACAATGCCAGAGACCTGGGTTTGATCCCTAGGTTGGGAAGATCCTCTGGAGAAGGAAATAGCAACCCACTCCAGTATTCTTGCCTGGAAAATCCCATGGACGGAGGAGTGTGGTAGGCTACAGTCCATGGGGTCACAAAGAGTCAGACACGACTGAGTGACTTCACTCACTAAAAACTTCTCCAAAAAATAAAGTTGTTTAGAAAAAAATAGAAAGAAAAGTACACTCTCCTAAAGTAATTATATTAATTATATTCCTTGTGGTTTTAGCTTAATCTCCATTTTCAAAATCATCAAGGTGTCAGTTTCACATTAATTTTAGAATTCATACATCTTAATTTATCCTTCTTCTCTTCTAGAAATGGGAACAGTTTATAATGCTCAGTGAAAATACAATTAGTGGAGTGCCAACTGGCGAAGGACTTGAGGCTAGGCACAAAGTAGAAAATGCAGAGCAACAAAGGTGTTGCCCTCTGAGGGATTTCAGTACAAAGAAACAATACAAAAGGGAGTATTGGAAGTAAGGAGGAAAAACTTTAGACTGCTGCAACAAATATACACAGATTACTTTAAAAAGTTGCGAAGGAATAGCAATCAACTCCTGAAAGAACAGTGGTTAAACTAGAATGCTATAGGAAAAAAAAAAAAAGTCTAAAAAAGAACAATTCAAGAAGAATAAAAGGTAATCCAAGCCTTATTCACAAATCCTGCAAAACCAATAGACTGTTCCTTGGACATCAAATGAAAAAATGAATAATTAAAAAAAAACACAAGAACCATTCCTCAGTTCCCTAGGCTTGGAAAGAGTATTTCTGTTTCCTCGCATCTCAACAATATTTGTAGCTCTTGTGATGGTTAGAAGGAATACAACACTGACTTTTACCCCTAACTTCCTTGATATGTTTGATTCAAAAGGGAAAGTGAAAGTTGCTCAGATCTTTGCAACCTCATGGACTGTAGCCCAACCAGGTTCCTCTGTCCACGGAATTTTCCAGGCAAGAATACTGGAGTGGATAGTCATTCCTTTCTCCAGGAGATCTTCCCAACCTAGGGACTGAACCCAGGTTTCCTGTACTAGAGGCAGATTCTTTACAGTCTGAGCCAACAGGGAAACTCCCAAGATGAATAAATTTGTTAATAGATTTACAGTCTTCTAACAGATTGGGACTAAACATAGATATCAAGACATTATGAAATATTTGAGTCAAAGAAAAAGGGAAAAATATATCACTTTTATTTCTTTGTTTAGTTTTCAATAAACACATATCCTATATTCCAAACTGCAAGGTGAATTTTATTAACAACAAATATTATAATGAGTAACATTTAATAAACTTGGAAGCAATTTGTTAGATAGTATGCATCAATGAAATATGCAAAGAAAATACTTAATCACTGATTATTTTGTTTGCTATCACTTAATATTCTGGTACATATGAGACTACTTATTCCTACATATTATCTTTGTAATTTGTCTAAGCTGCGAACTAGAGTATAGCAGTGGTCAGCTTATGGTTTAATGGTTGAATTTAAACAGAAATTGTCTTCAAACAATTGAATCTTAACTTTTTGCATTTGATTATAGTAAATTACCCTTCTTCTGTGTAATACAAGTTGATAGAATAGTGAACAAAAACCTTAAGTACCTATTCAAAAAAAAAAATTCAGTTTAGAACAAGATTAAACATACTAGAAAACTTAGAAACTATGGGATCATAACATTTTGAAGACTAAGGTAAAAAGAAGCTTCTAATGAAAAATTTTGCTTTTTATTTTATTTTTTTTACAGAGTGAAGTAAGCCAGAAAAATTTTGCTTTTGACTGTTATTATTTATCCTATCTAATACCATTTACTCTGTCTCCTAGACATAAAATGGAAGCAATCTATTGAAAAGTCAACCTTTTCTTTATCTCAATCTCACATATTTGTTTCTTCTCCAATATTAACATTTTATTTTAATAAACTGGGTGTCAAAAATCAGATTTTATAAATTTGACAATTTCTATCAAAGTTTAAAGCACATGTTCCATTTCATATTATGATTCACTGTTAGAAATCAACGCTGCAAATATACTTGAACAACAGAAATATAAATGTTTAAACCAACCTAGATAGCATATTGAAAAGCAGAGACATTACTTTGCCGACAAAGATCCGTCTAGTCAAGGCTATGGTTTTTCCAGTAGTCATGTATGGATGTGAGAGTTGGACTGTGAAGAAAGTTGAATGCCAAATAATTGATGCTTTTGAATTGTGGTGTTGGAGAAGATTCTTGAGAGTCCCTTGGACTGCAAGGAGATCCAACCAGTCCATTTTGAAGGAGCTCAGCCCTGGGATTTCTTTGGAAGGAATGATGCTAAAGCTGAAACTCCAGTACTTCGGCCACTTCATGCGAAGAGTTGACTCCTTAGAAAAGACCCTGATGCTGGGAGGGATTGGGTGCAGGAGGAGAAGGGGATGACAGAGGATGAGATGGCTGGATGGCATCACTGGCTTGATGGACGTGAGTCTAAGCAGACTCCAGGAGTCAGTGATGGACAGGGAGGCCTGGCATGCTGCAATTCATGGGGTCGCAAAGAGTCAGACATGACTAAGTGACTGAACTGAACTGAACTGAATGAAGCACTGTTTGTAATGAGAGAGAGTGCTCCAAAAATCTATCACTAAGAGATATATTAAATTGTTAAGTATTATACTCCTGCTGTTTTCAACTTATGATCACATTATAAATGTAAGGTAGAACTATACAAGCTGATATCAAAAAATCTCTAAGGTTTATTTACCCAAAAAGTAAGGTTCAAAACATATTTTATAGTATAAGCCTAAATTTGTAAAATAAGTATAATTTTTCAATTGGTAGAGTATTAAATACCCAGAGTATTTAATAGTGGCTTAGGGCCTGAAATAGTTCATATTTTGGCCAAACACATAAATTATTTTTAAAATTTAAGATGTCGGTAGTACAAACAGCAATATCAAGAACAATAGAGATATCAGAAATTAATTTTTTTTAAAAATTTTCTGCTCACATCACTTTCGGGAAAAAAAATATATTACAAAACACGTTTAAGTGGAAACTGTACAATTCAATAAAATAGCTTTGCAACAGTTATCCTAAAAACCCAGCATTGTAATTTGCATAGTATAAAGAAGTAATCTACTGCCAATTTGTGAATGTTCACTCAGTCACAGCCTATAAAGCCAACAACAGACCCAGAAGTGGCCTTGGCCTGGTTATTCATAGTTCTCATCAGGAAAACAAACTCATTTGTCATCCAGGTGATGAAAATCATTCCGATGATAATAACTATAATTTTGTGGGAATTATCTTGCAAATCAAAACTCAAACAAGGAAAAACGCATTTCACAAACCAGATACAGTAGTAAACAAAATTAAAAACTCCATGCAAATGAAGAGCAGGCTTTTCCAAATCTCAGAGTAAACAGCTTGCCCAAGTGAGATTAATTTAGAACATATAGAAAATTAAAAGCTACTTATGATAATGGGTATAGAATGATAATTACAGGACATCATATACAAGAAAATAGAAGTCCTCATCTCTGTATGGTACCAGACAGATCATATTTCCTAAACTTGACCCTATTTACATTTGGGGCCATATAATCTTTCAAAAAGCTGTCTAATGCACTGTCAGATATTCAGCAGCATTCTTGGCCCTTTACATACTCTCCCATCTCCATCTAATATTTCAAAAAAGTTTCCAGACGCTGCTGAATATTCTCCAAAGGAGAAAATGGTTTCTGATTGAGATTATTGATACAGATTATACTGACTAATTTGGAGGGGGTTAATTTTTTCTATGGTCATTAATAAAATATACATTTCAAATCCCAACCCAGTACCCAAATATACATACTTATATGTGTGTATATGTATTAATAAATACATACATACATATAGACACACAGAGATATGTATATGCAACATTAAACAATTATTTTGGCATGGACCCTGATCAATCAAAACAGATAGTGGGGTAGTGCTAGAAAGACCCTATCATATCAAGGAATCTCTTGAGCTGTTAGATTCTGAAAAGCTCTAATGAAAAGACCCAAAGGATTGCTGTGTCCTGGGATAGAGGGCACCAGGTGCCAAGGAGTCTGTGACTTTTTATTAACTATAAACAAATACTTCATTACTGTTAACAAACGGTTTAGTGAATTCTAAAGTGAACTGACTGAATACTAGCATTTATACAGAAATAAACATTTTATAGTTCTTCTGAACCCAAGGATTGACCCCAGGTTTCCTGCACTGCAGGCAGATTCTTTACCATCTGAACCACCAGGGTAGCCCAAGAGTAGGTAGCCTATCCCTTCTCCAGGGGATCTTCCTGACTCAGGAGTTGAACTAGGGTTTCCTGCATTGCAGGCAGATTCTTTACCAGCTCAGCCTCCTGTGACGCCTTATAAAACAGTAGTTCTGACAATGCAACATATTTAAATGTTGGCACCATCTACTAAATTGAATTTATGGATCACAGTAAGCTATAACTCACATTTTGATAATCCCTGGAATTAACATGTATCATTTTGGGAGTTCCCTGGTGTCCAATGGCTAAGACTGCATACTCTCAATGCAGTGGACTGGGGTTCGATCCCTCATCAGGGAACTAGATCACACATGCTGCAACTGAAGATCCCAAGTGCTGCAAATAAGATCTGGGGCACTGAAAGTGAAGTGAAAGTCACTCAGTCATGTCCAACTCTTTGTGACCCCATACACTATACAGTCCATGGAACTCTCCAGGCCAGAAGACTGGAGTGGATAACCTTTCCTTTCTCCACCCCTGGATCTTCCCAACCCAGGGATCAAACCCAGGTCTCTCGCATTTCAAGCAGATTCCTTACCAGCTAAGCCACAAGGGAAGCCCAGGAATACTGAAATGGGTAGCCTATCCCTTCTCCAGCAGATCTTCCTGACCCAAACTGGGAATCAAACTGGGGTCTCCTGCACTGCAGGTGGATTCTTTACCAACTGAGCTATTAGGGAAGTACAAGATTTGAGGCAGACAAATAGGCAAATAAAACATTAAAAAAATATATATATCATCTCAATAACACAGGAATTGCAGATTTGCATTCATACTAATAATCATAGTGATCTGGAATAGGATCCTTTGTATAATATCACATGGCTTTGGGGATTTGATACAATACTGGTACCAAGGTGCAACCTATTCATAGGTTCAGTGGTCAATTTCTTGGTATTTATGACATAAAGGCTACTGAAAGATGCCTCTAACAAATTATATCAACAAGTAACCTGCTTGAAATTCTCTCAATGACCAGGCCTTCTAGGCCTTCAGCATTGACAACTTAGTTTATATTTTATTGGTAGGTCAACAATTACATTTTTAGCCTTTAACCTCTGTCTTAATTTAAAGAGTTTTGTAATAAGAGTATGCACACTGAAGTCCTACAGGACTATATATACACCCTGGCTTTGCTGTTTTCTATCTGTGAATCATTGGACAATATACTTAACTTGTCTAAGCTTCTCTTACTTTTCTTAAAAGTGGAAATAACAACAGTATGTAATACATGCAGTTATTGTGAGAATTAAATGTATGAAAAAATTTAGTTCGGTTCCCAGCATATGATAGGTACTTCATGAATTCTTCTGACAACAAAAATTATAATAACAATAAGTTAATAATATGAATGTCAAGTCATGTCATTCTGTGAATCTCAGACAGACAGAATATATAACATGATGATTTGGAAAAGAATGTCAAGGTTGCTTCCACTCAAGACCAAAGTCTTTTGGATCATCTTTCCTGCAAACTCTTGTAAGTCCCTTGAAGTTCATAAATGAAAATTTATTACTTAAATATGTTATAACTAAAGGATTTTTTAAGTACATAGGATACACATTACATTTTAAAAAAGAGATGTTTTAAAACATTTTTCTGTAAGACTTTCCAATTAAAGCATTGTGAAGCTTTTGGAGGAAAAAAAACTGGGTTGCTATTTTCAGAGATTTCATTTAAACAATTGCTAGGCTTTTTTCTTTTTTAATATTCATTCTTCACTCCTTGAAGGAAATTGTTGAAATGTTCTACTGAATTGAGTCTCATATATACACACATCTGCCACACAGCAATTCACATATGCTGTGATATAAAACGCTAGATTGACACCAGCCTCCTGCAGCTCCCTCAAATGTGAAACTATTAGAGAGTGTTCTCTATGTTGGAAACTGGTGATCCCTCACACAATCTCATCTGGAAGGCCCAAGACTCCGGAAGAAAAAAACTGGGCCGAGTAGTTTCCATAGAAAGAAAATCGGTATTCCAGCTTGAAAAATTATTGGAACTGGCTCTTCTCTTTCAGGATTCCACACAGAAGTGCTTAGCTTGCATTTTCCCACTATATTGGAAAATTAATCTGTTTGGTGAGGTGGTGGAATTAAAAGGATCTCTCTGAAATTCAGGTGTGGCACTTTACATTTGCAATTCACCCTGTGATCCTTCCCCTCATTTAGCATGAATATAAAACACAGCAGAAAACCAAAAGATCACTGAGATCAATGAAAAGATCAATTAATCCCATCCATCTTCACATAGATGCAGTAACTGAGGTAAGCATTTTCTGTCCCTACTTCTTTTCTTAGTTTAGAGTTAATTCTCAAAGTTTCTAGGAAAAGAATGTTTTTAATTCTTTAAACATCAATATTTTCAAACATCAGCACAGCAGAATTCTGGTATGGTGAAGATAGAGTAGACATTCAATTTCTTCCATATATAACAATTTGAAACTCCAGATAAACTACATAAAACTACTTGGTACATAAAAACAAGGACTCTAAAAGGTGAAAAACAGCTGGTGTATTGGAAAGGAAAATAAAAATGTGAAGNAGAATTCTGGTATGGTGAAGATAGAGTAGACATTCAATTTCTTCCATATATAACAATTTGAAACTCCAGATAAACTACATAAAACTACTTGGTACATAAAAACAAGGACTCTAAAAGGTGAAAAACAGCTGGTGTATTGGAAAGGAAAATAAAAATGTGAAGAAAAGGTGGTACAGGGGCCAGCTCCCACTTTTTGTCTTTATCCTTCTATTATGTGCCTTGGACTCATAGTCGTGATGAACTGGCAACTGCATAGTGTGGCCATGGACAATCCCTTCCTCTCTGGTCAGAGGAGAGGGAGAAGAAACCTCTGGAACAGAGAGAGTGGTGGATGTACTCTTTTTTTTAATTTTTCTCTCTTAGCTCTGCCTGCAAACCCAGTCCTCAAGCTTCAAACCTAGGCTGTAGAATTGGTTGCAACATCTGGGTCCATTTATTTACCCTGGAGAAGAACATAGTTGCAGAAGATTCATAACAATGTGGGGATTAAAAATCTTGACTTTCTGACCAGAGAACAAGAAGAGTAGGCTCTGTAAGACAGTGAGCTGGGGAAATTTTGGGGAATACAAAGCTTGATAAGAAGACAAGGAAGAAGAGCTATACATGAAACTGTAGCATGTATCTAAGGAAATGACCCTCAAACTAATTATCTGAGAACTGCCGTATGGTGAAGGTCAGCACCCAGTTTCCAGATGCATTCCTGAATGCGACATAAGCAGGCCTGATCCAGATGGCAAAACAAAGGCTCTGAAAACTGAACTGACATTAGAACCGAAATCCTCATAAGACAGAAGAGGAATTGAAGCCTAAATTAAGTAATATTAATTATTTATTAAAACAAGCAAAAAAGTCAAGATTCTTTAGAGGATTTTAATATGACTCAGAAAATGATATATCAAATATCTGGGACATGATACAAAAGTAATCAGTGTATAAAGAGACAAGTACATCTCAATGACATTCAAGAAAAATGGAAATGAGTCCATGAGAAACACAAAGACTGAATATGTTGGAATGATTAGACAAAGATTTTAGAGCGATGACTATAACCAATCTAGAAGAATCAGGGGTCTCGAAACCAATTAAAACTTGAAAATTTCATTATAGTACTATGTTATTCAAAAAGCGAAAATTCTAGAAGTGAAAACCACAGCAACCAAATTTTAAGAAATTACACAGTGGACTCAACACAGGATTGAAAATTATAGAGGGAAGACAGTGGATTAGAAATTATAGAGGAAAGAGTAAATAAACTAACAGAAATAATCCAATCTGAACAGAAAGAAGGTACACACACACACACAAAACTGAAAAAAAAAATAATAATGATCAAAGCTTCAGGGACCTACCTATAAAATAAGACCAAAAAGTCTAATATTCTTGGCATTGTAGTTTCATAAAGATAGCAGAAATTTTCTGATCCTTACCCAGATGAAAAAATAATGCCTGAAAAACTGCCCAAATTTGGTGAAAGAAAAAAAAAATTTTTGCAAATTTAAGAAACACCATGAATGGAAAACAGAAAGAGCTCACAGAAAACTTTGTCCATACACCTCCTAATTAAAATGCTTAATATCAAAGATAAAAAAAAAAATTTACTTTTAAAATAGCCAGAAATATTTCATGAGATACGTATAGGAAATAGTAATTCTAATGATTATTGATTTCTTATTACAAACCACTGGAGCCAGGAGAAAGCTGAACATAATTTTTAAGTGCTGAAAGCAAACAATGATTTTAAAAGCTAACCAAAAATTCTGTATCCAGCACAAATATTCAGAAATGATAACATAAAAATATTTTCAGATAAAGGAAAACTAAAATATTTATTTCAAGTCCTATCAATGAAATGTTAAAGACAGATTTTCAGGCAAAAGAAAAATGTCAAAAGAAAACTTTAAAATGGGAAATAAGAGAAAATAAAATAAATGGTAAATATATATGTAAAAATCATAAGTCATTTTTCTCCTCTTAAATTATTTAAAGCATGCATGAGACTTAAATAATATTTAATATTGGCTGGTGGGAATTTCTGTTTATCCAGATAAATCACATGGGAAAGACCACAGATCTTTTCAAGAAAATTAGAGATACCACGGGTACACCTTATGCAAAGATGGGCACAATAAAGGACAGAAATGGTATAGATCTAACAAAAGCAGAAGATATTAAGAAGAGGTGGCAAGAATACAGAGAAGAACTATACAAAAGAGACCTTTATGACACAGAAAACCATGATGGTAAGATCATTGACCTAGAACAGATATCCTGGAATGCGAAGTCAAGTGGGCTTTAGGAAACATCACTATGAACAAAGCTAGTGGAGATGATAGAATTCTAGTTGAGCTATTTCAAATCCTAAAAGATGATAACGCACTCAAATGCCAGCAAATCTGGAAAACTCAGCAGTGGCCACAGGACTGGAAAAAGTCAGTACATTCCAATCCCAAAGAAAGGCAATGCCAAAGAATGCTCAAACTACTGCACAATTGCACTCATTTCACATGCTAGTAAAGTAATACTCAAAATTCTCCAAGGCAGTCTTCAATAGTACATGAACTGTGAACTACCAGATGTTCAAACTGGATTTAGAAAAGGCAGAGGAACCAGAGATCAAATTGCCGACATCCATTGGATCATCGAAAAAGCAAAAAAGTTGCACAGATAAACATCTACTTTTGCTTTATTGACTATGCAAAATTCTTTGACTGTGTGGATCACAGCAAACTGTGGAAAATTCTTAAAGAGATGGGAATAACAGATCACGGGACATGCCTCCTGAGAAATCTGTATGTAGGTCAAGAAGCAACAGTTAGAACTGGACATGGAACAACAGACTTGTTCCAAATTGGGAAAGGAGTATGTCAGGGCTGCATATTGTCACCAGGCTTATTTAACTTATATGCAGGGTACATCATGCAAAATTCCAGGCTAGATGAAGCATAGCTGGAATCAAGACTGCTGGGAGAAATATCAATAACTTCCAATAATATGCAGATGATACCACACTTAGGTCAGAAAGTGAAGACAAACTAAAGAGCTTCTTGAAAAGTGAAAGAGGAGAGTGAAAAAGTTGACTTAAATCTCAACATTCAAAACACTAAGATCATGGCATCCAGTCCCATCACTCCATGGCAAATAGAGGGAGAAACAATGGAAACAGAGACAGATTTTATTTTTTTTTGCATTCCAAAATCACTGCAGATGGTGACTGCAGCCATGAAATTAAAAGATGCTCCTTGTAATAAAAGCTATGAACAATCTAGACAGCCTGTTAAAAAGCAGAGACATTACTTTGCCCTCAAAGGTCCATCTAGTCAAAGCTAAGGTTTTCCCAATAGTCATGTATGGATGGGAGAGTTAGACTATAAGGAAACCTGAGCACCTGAAGAATTGATATGTTTGAACTGTAGTGTTGGAGAAGACTCTTGCGAGTCCCTTGGACTGCAAGGAGATCCAACCAGTCCATCCTAAAGGAAATCATCCCTGAATATTCATTGGAAGGACTGATGCTGAAGCTGAAACTCCAATTTTGGCCACCTGGTGTGAAGAACTGAGTCACTGGAAAAGATCCTGATGCTGGGAAAGACTGAATGAGGGAGGAGAATGGTTGGATGGCATCATGAATTTGATAGACATGAGTTTGAGCAAGCTCCAGGAATTGGTAATGGATAGTGACTGGAAGAAGTTTCAGGATAAATTCAATGTATTTTGAACTAAAAGTGAAGTCGCTCAGTCATGCCCAACTCTTTGCGACCCTAGGGCTTCCCTGGTGGCTCAGAGGTTAAAACATCTGCCTGCAATGCGGAGACCTAGGTTCGATCCCTGAGTCAGGAAGATCCCCTGGAGAAGGAAATGGCAACCCACTCCAGTATTCTTGCCTGGAGAATGCCATGGATGAAGGAGCCTGGTGGGCTACAGTCCATGGGGTCACAAAGAGTCAGACACGACTGAGCAACTTCACTTTCACTTTCAGACTGTAGTCTACCAGGCTTTCTGTCCATGAGATTTTCCAGGAAATACTGCTGGAGTGGATTACCATTTCCTTCTCCAGGGGAACTTCCTAATCCAGGGCTTGAACCCGGGTCTCCCGCATTGTAGACAGACACTTTACTGTCTGAGCCACCAGGGAAGTCTCCTATTTTGAACTGAAGGAAAGTGAAATACAGCATATCAAAACTTGTGGAATGCAATGTCAGGAGTTACAGAGATTTATAGCAGCAAATGAACACTGTGAAAAAAGAATAAAGGTCTCACATCACTAATTTTATACCTCAAGGACCTAGGAAACTACAAGACCCAAATTATGTATAAAAATAAAGATATGAGCAGATATCAAAGAACTTGAAAACAAAACAATAGAAAAAATTAAATCAAAAGCACATTCTTTGTTAACATCAATAAAACTGATAAACTCTAGCCAGTGAACAAGGAAATGAGTAAGCTTGAAGTTCTAGTAGCCAAGAATGAGAGAAGTAATTATCTTTATAAGCTCCACAAACACTAAAATTTAATGAGGGAATATTATGAACAACACTGTTTTAGTCAACTCAGGCTGCCATAAAAAAATATCAAACTGGGTAGCTTATCAATACCATATATTTGTTGCTCACAGTTTTGAACGCTGGACATCCCATACCAAGTGCCAGAATGGTCAGGGTTTTGTCAAATGCTCTCTCCATATTAAATAGTTCATAGATGGCTGCTTTCTTGCTATTTCATCACAAGACGGAGGAAAAACCTAACGAACTCTCTGGTCTCTTCTTATAAGGGCAATAATTCCATTCCTGCAAGTCCTACCCTCGTGACCTAATTATTTCCCAAAGACCTCACCTCCAAATACCAATTTGGAATTAGGGTTTCAACTTAAGAATTTGGGGAAACACAACCATTCAGTCCACAGACAACACTAGCAACTTAAATAGACAACATGAGGTAAATGGATCATCTTTTGAAAATAGTAATTGAGAAAACTTTCCTGAGAAGATTAAGATAATTTAGAAGTCCTAAATCTAATAAAGAGATTGTATTCATGGTTAGAACCTATTATGAAAGAAAATGTCAAGTCTTTGTGGTTTTATTGGCGAACTCTACCAGATGTTTAAAGAAAAAAAAACAAAACAAAACACAAATCTTACATAATATCTTCCAGAAAAGAGAAAAGCAAATACCAATTCATTTTATGATGTCAGTTTAGCCCTCATGCCGAAATGAAAATAACAGTACAAGAAAATACAATCACATTGCAATATCAATAATAAACACAGATAATAAAATCCTCAACAAAATATTAGTAGTTTAGTCTAGCAATAAATAAAAAAACAAAATGAGGTTAATCTGGGGAATGCAGTATTAAAAATCAATATTAGAAAATCAATCAATATAATCCATGAAATCTATAGGCTTAAAAAGCACATGATTACATGAGTACATGAAATAAAGCATCTGACAAAAGTCAATATCCATTCATGATTGAAAAAAATCACAGAGCAGGAACCTTCTTTTACTCAATAAATGGCAGCCACATAAAACATACAACTAACATCATACTTAATCGTGAAAGATTGAATGTTCCTACTTAAGGTTAAATCCAAGGCAAGGATGTTCATTCTCACCACTCCTACTCAGTATTATACAGAAATTCTATTAATCACAGTGAAACAAGGGGGAAAAAAAAGCACTGAAATGGAAATAAAGAAATGAAACTGTCCCTATTCATGAAAGACAAGATTTTCTATGTAGAAAATCCTAAATAATTTGTATAAGAGCTCCTAATGAGTTTAGCAAAGTCACAGAATAGAATGTGAACATAATCAAATCAATATGTTTTAATATACTATCAACAAACAAAGATATTTTTAGAGTCTCTTTCATGCTGCAGCTGATAAGTCATTTCAGTCGTGTCCGACTCTATATGACCCCATAGATGGCAGCCCACCAAGCTCAGCCGTCCAACAGATGGGAATACCAGACCACCTGACCTGCCTCTTGAGAAACCTGTATGCAGATCAGGAAGCAACAGTTAGAACTGGACATGGAACAACAGACTGGTTCCAAATAGGAAAAGGAGTCCATCAAGGCTGTATATTGTCACCATGCTTATTTAACTTATATGCAGAGTACATCATGAGAAATGCTGGGCTGGAGGAAGCATAAGCTGGAATTAAGATTGCTGGGAGAAATATAAAATATGCAGATGATATCGCCCTTATGGCAGAAAGAGAAGAAGAACTAAAGAGCCTCTTGATGAAAGTGAAAGAGGAGAGTGAAATGTTGGCTTAAAGCTCAAGATTCAGAAAACTAAGATCATGGCATCCAGTCCCATCACTTCATGGCAAATAGATGGGGAAACAGTGTCAGACTTTATTTTGGGGGGCTCCTAAATCACTGCAGATGGTGATTGCAGCCATGAAATTAAAACACGCTTACTCTTTGGAAAGAAAGTTATGACCAACCTAGATAGCATACTGAAAAGCAGAGACATTACTTTGTCAACAAAGGTCCATCTAATCAAGGCTATGGTTTTTCCAGTGGTCATGTATGGAGGTGAGAGTTGGACTATAGAGAAAACTGAGCACCAAAGAATTGATGCTTTTGAACTGTGGTGTTGNCTTCATGGCAAATAGATGGGGAAACAGTGTCAGACTTTATTTTGGGGGGCTCCTAAATCACTGCAGATGGTGATTGCAGCCATGAAATTAAAACACGCTTACTCTTTGGAAAGAAAGTTATGACCAACCTAGATAGCATACTGAAAAGCAGAGACATTACTTTGTCAACAAAGGTCCATCTAATCAAGGCTATGGTTTTTCCAGTGGTCATGTATGGAGGTGAGAGTTGGACTATAGAGAAAACTGAGCACCAAAGAACTGACACTTTTGAACTGTGGTATTGGAGAAGACTCTTGAGAGTCCCTTGGACTGCAAGGAGATCCAACCAGCCCATCCTAAATGAGATAAGTCCTGGGTGTTCATTGGTAGGACTGATGTTCAAGCTGAAATTCCAATACTTTGGCCACCTGATGCGAAGAGCTAACTCATTTGAAAAAACATTAATGCTGGGAGAGATTGAGGGCAGGAGAAGAAGGGGACAACAGGGGATGAGATGGCTGGATGGCATCACCAAATCAATGGACATGGGTTTGGGTGAACTCCAGGAATTGGTGATGGACAGGGAGGCCTGGTGTGCTGAGGTTCATGGGGCCTCAAAGAGTTGGACATGACTGAGTGACTGAACTGAACTTACCTGCTTGGTGTTCTCTGAACTTTGTGAATCTATGGTTTGATGACAGACATTAATGTTGAAAATTTTCAGTCATTATTGCTTCACATTTTTTGTTTCTTTCTCTCTTTATTCTTTCTGATACTCTTATTCTCCATATTTCTTCTTATGTTACATCTTTTGTAGCTGTCACTTCGTCCCTGGACATTTTTTTCTTGTTTGCTTGTTTCTTAAGTCATTTTTCTCTCTGCTTTTCAGTTCTGTAAGTTCCTATGTCATATCCACAAGCCCAGAGTTTCTTTCCTCAGCCATGGTCCTGCTATTAATGTAAGTCAATTAAAAACATTCTTCATTATTATTAGATTATTTTGATCTCCAGCATTATTTTTTTTTCCCCCTAGAATTCTATCACTCTGCTTATATTGTCCATTTGTTTTTGCATACTGTCTGTTTTACCCCTTTGGGTCTTTAGGATATTAATCATAGTTGTTTTAACTCCCATACTTATAAATCCAATGGCCCTTCCATATCGGAATCTGGTTCTGATGCTTTCTCTGTCTTTTTTAAATGCATAATTTTCTGTTGAAAGGTGGACGTGGTATGCCAGGTAAAAGAAATTGCAGTAAAGAAGACTTTAGTAACATAGTGGCAAGGTGTCTGTCCAGGGAAAGGAAGTATTCTACAGTTCCATGATTCAGTTCAGTTCAGTTCAGTCACTCAGTCGTGTGCAACTATTTGTGACCCCATGAACTGCAGCACGTCAGGCCTCCCTGTCCATGACCAACTCCCAGAGCCTACCCAAACTTATGTCCATTGAGTTGGGGTGATACCATCCAACCATCTCATCCTCTGTCGTCCACTTTTCCTCCTGCCCTCAGTCTTTCCCAGCATCAGGGTCTTTTCAAATAAGTCAAGTGTTCGCATCAGGTGGCCAAAGTATTGGAGTTTCAGTTTCAACATCAGTCCTTCCAATGAACACTCAGGACTGATCTCCTTTATGATGAACTGGTTGGATCACCTTGCAGTCCAAGGGACTCTCAAGAGTCTTCTCCAACACCACAGTTTAAAAGCATCAATTCTTCAGCACTCAACTTTCCTTATAGTCTAACTCTCTCATCCATACATGACTACTGGAAAAACCATAACCTTCATGAGATGAACCTTGCTGGGAAAGTAATGTCTCTGCTTTTTAACATGTTGTCTAGTTTGGTCATGACTTTCCTTCCAAGGAGTAAGCGTGTTTTAATTTCATGGCTTTAATCACCATCTGCAGTGATTTTGGAGCCCCCCAAAATAAAAGTCACCCATTGTTTCCACAGTTTCTCCATCTATTTGCCATGAAGTGATGGGACCAGATGCCATGATCTTAGTTTTCTGAATGTTGAGCTATAAGCCAACATTTTCACTCTCCTCTTTCACTTTCATCAAGAGGCTCTTTAGTTCTTCTTCACTTTCTGCCATAAGGGTGGTATCATCTGCATATCTGAGGTTATTGATATTTCTCCCAGCAATCTTGATT
>SJYV01012655.1:199820-219764 GCA_006410875.1 Neotragus pygmaeus | reverse complement strand
TTAATCACCATCTGCAGTGATTTTGGAGCCCCCCAAAATAAAAGTCACCCATTGTTTCCACAGTTTCTCCATCTATTTGCCATGAAGTGATGGGACCAGATGCCATGATCTTTGTTTTCTGAATGTTGAGCTATAAACCAACATTTTCACTCTCCTCTTTCACTTTCATCAAGAGGCTCTTTAGTTCTTCTTCACTTTCTGCCATAAGGGTGGTATCATCTGCATATCTGAGGTTATTGATATTTCTCCCAGCAATCTTGATTTTAGCTTGTGCTTCCTCCAGCCTACCATTTCTCATGATGTACTCTGCATATAAGTTACATAAGCAGGGTGACAATATACAGCCTTGATGTACAACTTTTCCTATTTGGAACCAGTCTGTTGTTCCATGTCCAGTTCTAACTGGTGCTTCCTGACATACATACAGATTTCTCAAGAGGCAGGTCAGGTGGTCTGGTATTCCCATCTCTTGAAGAATTTTCCACAGTTTATTGTGATCCACACAGTAAAAAGCTTTGGCATAGTCAAGAAAGCAGAAATAGATGTTTTTCTGGAACTCTCTTGCTCTTTCAATATTCCAGCATATGTTGGCAATTTTATCTCTGGTTCCTCTGCCTTTTCTAAAACCAGCTTGAACATCTGGAAGTTCATGGTTCACATATTGCTGAAGCCTGGCTTGGAGAATGTTGAGCATCACTTTCCTAGCATGTGAGATGAGTCCAACTGTGCGGTAGTTTGAGCATTCTTTGGCATTGCCTTTCTTTGGGATTGGAATGAAAACTGACCTTTTCCAGTCCTGTGACCACTGCTGAGTTTTCCAAATTTGCTGGCATATTGAGTGCAGCACTTTCACAGCATCATCTTTTAGAATTTGAAATAGCTCAACTGGAATTCCATCACTTCCACTAGCTTTTTTCATAGTGATGATTCCTAAGGCCCACTTGACTTCACATTCCAGGATGTCTGGCTCTCTGTGAGTGATCACTCCATTGTGATTGTCTGGGTCATGAAGACCTCTTTTGTACAGTTCTTCTGTGTATTCTTGCCACCTCTTAATATCTTCTGCTTCTGTCAGGTCCATTTCTGTCCTTTATTGAGCCTTTGCATGAAATGTTCCCTTGGCATCTCTAATTTTCTTGAAAAGATCTCTAGTCTTTTCCATTCTATTGTTTTCCTCTATTTCTTTCGATTGATCATTGAGGAAGGCTTTCTTATCTCTCCTTGCTATTCTTTGGAACTCGGCACACAATTGGTATATCTTTCCTTTCCTCCTTTGCTTTCCACTTCTCTTCTTTGTACAGCTGTTTGTACAGCCTTTTCAGACAGCCATTTTGCTGTTTTGCACTTCCCTTTTTTGTTCCATGATTAGGTCTCAGTTTTTGTGAGCCTGTTCCCCTGGACTGTGAGCCTTACCAGTGCTTCTCAGTTTTTTCAACTGTCTGCATCTTAGGTATGACAAGATGAAGAGAGTGGGCTGGAGTTGGTATTTCTCTTCCCCAAGGTAGGTGTCATATCTTTTTGCCTGTTCATACAGTGCATGGAAGTATGAAAGCTTACTTTCGTAGAAAGCATCATTATAACAAAGCAAATGGTAGTGATGAAATCCCAGCTGAGCTGTTTCAAATTCTAAAAGATTATGCTATTAAAGCGCTGTACTCAATATGCCAGTGAATTTGGAAAACTAAACAGTGGCCACAGGACTGGAAAAGGTCCACTTTCATTCCAATCCCCAAAAAGAACAATGCCGAAGAATTTTCACACTACTGCACAATTGTACTAATTTCACATGCTACCAAAGTAATGCTCAAAATCCTTCAAGTTAGGCTTCAACAATATGTGAACCAAGAACTTCCAGATGTACAAGTTGGATTTGGAAAAGGCAGAAGAACCAGATATCAAATTGCCAACACTCACTGGATTATAGACAAAGCAAAAGAATTTCCAAAGAACATCAACTTCTGCTTCATTGACGAGGCTAATGCCTTTGGCTGTGTAGATCACACACACACACACACACACACACACACACACACACAACTGTGGAAAATTCTTAAAGAGATGGAAATACCAGACCACCTTACCTGCCTCCTGAGAAACCTGTATGCAGGTCAAGAAGCAACAGTCAGAACCAGACATGGAACAACAGACTGGTTCTAAATTGGGAAAGGAGTGCATTAAGACTATATTGTCACCCTGATTATTTAATATATGCAGGGTACATCATGCAAAATGACAGGCTGGATGAAGCACAAGCTGGAATCAACACTGCTGGGAGAAACATCAATAACTTTTGATATACAGATGACACCACCCTTACAGCAGAAAGCAAAGAGGAATTAAAGAGCCTCTTGCTGAAGGTGAAAGAGGAGAGTGAAAAAGCTGACTTAAAACTCAACATCGGAAAAACGAAGATCAGGGCATCTGGTCCCGTCACTTTATGGCAATTGATGGGGAAACAATGGAAACAATGAGAGACTTTCTTTTCTTGGGCTCCAAAATCACTGCAGATGGTGACTGCAGCCATGANAGGAGAGTGAAAAAGCTGACTTAAAACTCAACATCGGAAAAACGAAGATCAGGGCATCTGGTCCCGTCACTTTATGGCAATTGATGGGGAAACAATGGAAACAATGAGAGACTTTCTTTTCTTGGGCTCCAAAATCACTGCAGATGGTGACTGCAGCCATGAAATTAAAAGTTGCTTGCTCCTTGGAAGAAAAGCAAAGACAAATCTAGACAGCATATTAAAAAGTAGAGACATTACTTTGTGTAGAAATGTCTGTATAGTCAAAGTTATAGTTTTTACAGTAGCCATGTATAAATGTGACACTGGACAATAAAAAGGATTGTGCACCAAAGAACTGATGCTTTTGAACTGTGGTGTTGGAGAAGGCTCTTGAGAGTGCCTTCAACAACAAGATCAAACCAGTCAATCCTAAAGGAAATCAACCCTGAATATTCATTGGAAGAACTGAAGTTGAAGCTCCAGTAGGACTTTACTGAGGGACTGAACAACAACAGCAAATTCACTGTCGCTCTGAAAAAACTCAAGCAGAGGCTGTCTCTGGCTAACTAGTTTCTCCTGAGGCAGGCTTTGTTAAGAAGAACAGAATTCTGTGGAATATTTCATAATGGTTAGAGTTCCCCTCCCCCTGCCAGAAGCATGAAGGTACAAGGAGATTCTCTCCAATATTCACATAAGAACCTGGTAAAGTTTCTGGAGGTAAAACTAACAGAAATGTGGAGGTGGGGGATTCCTCTACGATTGGATTGGATAACCCTTCGACTTTGTCATATGACAAGGGACTTCTTTAAGTTGTTGGAATCATTCTGTATCCTGATTGTGCTGGTTGTTACATAAGTTTCAGATGTGTTAAAACTCGGAAATGTACAATAAGAAAGGTGACTTTTACTTTATGTAAATTTTAAAAAACCAATACAGTAAGAGAATATTTTCCTCTTGGTTAAAGTAAAAGGAATCCTCAAGAAGTTTTTCTGTGCGACTTCCCCTGGTACATTTATAGCTCCAAAATTAGACGTCATGCCAATCATATTTTTTGATTTTATAACTCCCCAAATAACAGCATCCGGGACACAGCCACAGCAGAAGAAACACTGACACTAATCCAGGAGCACTGACTTTAAAAGTCTAATGAGCTGACACTTTGTGACCCAGTGTTTTAGCCAAAAGGGACCATTCAGCACAACACACTATTTAATAAAGTGGTGTGGAAAGGTAACCTTTGAGGGGGGTGTGTGCGGTGAGGGGAACACAAACACAAAGTAAGAGCCAAATTCCCTTCCTCTTGAGAGTACTGTTTAATGAATCTAATTAGCAAGCCTCGAGTGGTCCTGTAGAGGCTTTGGGGAATTTTGCGTTCAGTTTAAAAATTAAATAAATGTTCTGGCAGCTCCTGAAACAGAATGTTAAGATAAGAAATGCAACACAAAAAGCAGTCACCTTGAATCAGAACTGAAGAACTGACTGGAGGTACTGCTGTGACTGTAAAGAAGCTTGTCTTTTCTCTGCAAGATCACCTTTCATTTCAAACCTCCAGCTTCACAAAAAATAATGTAGGAATGAGGGAGAAAAACAACTGTCATCTGGGGCTGCAGCCAGTGGGATGTTAAAACTGCAGGATTGGAAGAAAAATCAGTCAATGGCTGTGAATGAATTTAGGAGTGGTGAGTTGGCAATTAAGTTGGATGTTAACTAATCAGCAAAAATAAAATGGAATGATCACCTAATATAATGTCAATATATAAGGGAATATATGTATGTATGTATGTGTGTATACACACACATTTTATATATATATAAGGTGACACAATATATAAGCTGACTGGCTTGTATTTCCAGTCAGTCATACGAGGGAAGTTTAGAATTTGTACTTCTTCAGGGCATCTTTCCAGAACTTGCCAAGGCAGATGCCAAGCTGCCTACCAAATCATGAAGGTCACATTTCTGTTCTTTGCCAGAGCCTCTGGGCCCATGTCAGCATCACTAAGAAATGCTTTCTTTCATAAAAGGTCTGGTTCTTATCCTTAACCCCATCTCCTGCTGTCATCTCTAACAAAGCACATTTGCCCGGGGCTTTAGCCAGTCATAGTAGTGTAGTGGGCTGGCAGTTCCCTGCTCAGCGACACAATACAGAAAAGAAACAGACTTGACCTTCATCCTGCTCAAGATGTACAGGCATAAGGTGAAGGTATCTCAGGCCACGGTAATCACCTTGATATCCCAAAGTCAAGGGAATCTTTCAATCAGGTGAGTCCTCAAATGAGATATGCAGCATAGATCACTACAGAATTAAACTGCCATCTTTGATGTGCTTCATGGGCCCTTTGGAAACGACGACTGGAAAACCCAACCAAAGGCTTGACTTTTCTGCTTGCCTCACTACATCTCAGTTTGCTAAGGTGAATCGACATGACCAAGGTGAGAAAGATGAGTAAACAAAAGCAGGGGTAGAGGCTGGTAAAATGCAAGCCGTGTTCAGGCAGGATAAACAGAATCTCTACTGGCTTTTCTCCAAAATGCAAATGTTACATTCTCAGCAACATATGCCTAATAAAAGGGGGAAAGGGGGGCTCAGTGGCCATCTAGTATTTGCTGAAAGATGATGAGAAAGTGATAATAATAAGGATAGATTAAAATGAAAAAGGAAAGAAGGCAGATAAAAAGGAAAATATCTGATTTAATATATTCACTTTTCATTTAGTACTTTCACTTTTCACCAGCTCTGAGAGCACCTGAGCTGTGTATGCACGAGTCCTCTACCACCTGAAGAACTTTAGAATGATACATCCTGGAGTATGAATCACTTGAAGAATAAAGTCTGTCTCTATGAAATTCATTCAAGGCAGATCAAACCTAGAATTCCATGAAATTAGACACATCATAAATATTTTGTGAGACTATAATGAGATTCATTTATTTTTATTTACTTGACTGTTGGTGTGAGTTAAAACTTTGAAAGGCTCTTCGTTTTGTAATCATCTGAAACCATTTATAATTGGTCATGCTGCTGCAGCTGCTAAGTCGCTTCAGTCACGTCTAACTCTGTGCGACCCCATAGACGGCAGTCCACCAGGCTCCCCTGTCCCTAGGATTCTCCAGGCAAGAATAGTGGAGTGGGTTGCCATTTCCTTCTCCACATAATTGGTCATAGTCCTGGCAAATTTCCAGCTTTCATTGAAAGCAAACTACGTAAGTATCTGTGATCATGTTTATCCCAGATTAGCAATCCAGGAGAAACTGAAAACATCCTATCATCTAAGTAGCTTTTCCAAAATTATATAACTGACAAACAACCTGGTTTTATTGGTATTTTTCATTTCCTTCAAAAAAAAAAAAAAAAAGCTAATCGTGCATGCAACTTTGGTTAACTTATTGAAAAATAAATGAAATAGGTTATTATATGGTATAATGTAAGTTATACAACCATAGGAGTTTGGCTTAAATTTTTAAATTGTTATTATATAAAAAGTTTTAATTGCCACTGTGCTGTGCTCAGTAATGTCCAACTCTTTGTTACCCCATAGACTGTAGCCTGCCAGGCTCCTCTGTCCATGGGATTTTCCAGGCAAGAATATTGGAGTAGGTTGTGATTTCCTTCTCCAGGTGACCTGGATTGTCATTTCCTTCCTGACCCAGGGATTGACCCCACATATCTTGTATATCCTGGTGGCAGGCAGATTCTTTCCCACTGCACCACTTAGGAAGTTGCCCAGTTTTAACTGACAACTGCATTGACAGAGCTGTACCAAGTAAGGAAACTCAGTCTATGTGTGAAGATACTCTTTCTTCAGAGATAACCAGCCAAGCAAACATCACACATACTGAGCCATTTTTACTTGATGTTAAGCTATAAGCCTTAACTAAGCCATCCCTTCAGAAACTCCTAAATGTTAGACAATAAATCAAAAACACCATTCATTCCCTCCAGGAAGAGAAAGCCAGAAATTAGGCTAGTTGGCACGATTCACGTGTTCTGTAAGTGGTCTGCTCTAAGCTCAAATGCCTACAGGCCAGGTAGGGAACCTAAATAACTGATGTGGTCTGTGTGTGGGGGCTGGGCTGACACACGAGGAGGTGTCTTCAGGCAACAGAGCCGCCGGCTCCTCTGCTGCCTTTCTAATTGCTACAGTGTGCGAGAAAATGTGACCAGCACTAAGAGCAGACATTTTAAAACCAAGTAAAAATTACCTAACCAATCGTTACCTTGGGTAAATAAAAGTCGTATGTACTCAGATCTACCGATTTTAAAAGAAAGCAACATAATACAGTGCTTTTATTCCCCACTGAGTTAAATGCACACACACATATATATGTATATACAGATACACATATGGTGTATATGATTACATATCCATCAGTATACTTATATAAAATAATTTATAAAATCTAAATACCTATTTTATGGGCTGAACTGTGTCTCCTCAGAATTAACATGCTGAAGTCCTCACCCTCAGTACCTCAGAATGTGATTGTATTTGTAGGTTAGGACTTTAAGCGTGTAATTAAATTAAAATGGGCCATAATCTGATATGCCTCTATTCAGGTCTCTAGCAAACACATGCTTATGCTTGCGTGCGTGCTCAGTTGCATCCAGCTCTTTGCAAGGCCATGAACTATAGCCTGCCAGACTCATCTGCCCATGGAACTTTCCAGGCAAGAATACTGGAGTGAGTTGTCATTTTCTCCTCCAGAGGATCTTCCCTAGCCAGAGATCAAACCTGCATCTCCTGGTGTCTCCTGCACTGGTAAACAGATTCTTTACCACTAGTGCCACTTGGGAAGCTCCTAGCAATCTGTTATCACTAGTATCCTTATATGAAGAGGACGTTAGGCAGTTTTAGAAAGAAATCATGTGAAGACATGGGAGAAAATAGCCATACACAAGTCAAAGGGAGAGATAGCATCAGGGAAATTAATCCTGCTAACACCTTGATCTCAGACCTTTTCTTGAATAATGAGAATATATATTCTGTTGGTTAATCCATTTATCCTGTGGTACTTTGTTATGGTAGCCCTAACTAATAAATTACTATCCAATTAAAAATGTGTAAAGGGCTAAAACAAAGTTGAATGTATTTTGACTACTTAAGTCATCTCTGAGTTGGAAATCATAGATGTTGATTTATGACTAATGGTGATCTTTTCATCACACCCTCTCCATTACCGGCCTCTAATACCAATGACCTTGTTTTGGAAAGCTTTAACTTAGGAGATGTATCTATTTCCAAACAGCTTGAGAAAGTTCATTTTTTGCTGTGTGACCATCTGTCACAGGACTTCACCTTACTTTCAACAACACCGTTGAACTAAAAAATTAAGTAAAGCAAACAAGTGGACTACAAAAATAGTCACATCTAACTTTATAGTCCAGTGGGAGAGGTTGGGATTAGACTATAAACTTGTTTTTCAACAGGTTCCTACCACACAGTTTCTGGGTCTGAGCAATTTTTTTCCTTTGCTTTGGTGGTATTTGCAGGTTTGTTTGGCTTCCCTGGTGGCTCAGACGGTAAAGCGTCTGTCTATAATGTGGGAGACCTGGGTTCGATCCCTGGGTTGGGAAGATTCCCTGGAGAAGGAAATGGCACTCCAGTACTCTTGCCTAGAAAATTCCATGGATGCTACTCCGTCCAAGGGGTCCCAAAGAGTTGGACACGACTGAGCAACTTCACTTCACTTGCTTACAAAGGGAAAAAAGTGGGGAAGTGAACTGCACTGAAGAAATAACATCACAGGATTAAATATGAAACTGAATACTGCACGATGTCAAATGATCACAGATATAACTAGGTCCCAAGTCAAGATCAGATTTTTTTAAAATATATTTTTTGATGTGGACCATTTTTTTAAGAGTCTTTACTTAATTTGTTACAATATAACTTCTGCTTTATGTTTTGCTTTTTTGGCCATGAGGCACATGGGATCTTAGCTCTCCAACTAAGGCTCAAATCTAGACCCCCTGCATTAGAAGGCTAAGTCTTAACTACTGGACCACCACAGACGTCTCCAAGATCAGATTAACTTAAAATGCATTCATCTGTTGTCTCTCAAGTTATGTTAACCTTTCATTTCTTGGGCCTCCTTTGGACAATTTCTTAGTAAAATACTTCCGTGAGGAAATCCCAGATGTTTTAAAAAATTCCAGATGATAAACTTTTATCAACTTAATAAAAAGCTTTTTAACAGCTTTTAAATGTCATATATGTAGTGGAACAAGATCCTATATTGCTAAATGCCAATAACATTTATTCAACCTTAAATATGTAGCTATTATAAAAGCTAAACTTTCACTGGGCAAAGACAAAGTTATTGGGGAAGGCTTCCATTGCTTTTATCCATTTTAATATCCTATTTTAAAAATCCTTGTTGAAGGTTTTCTTGTCCTCAGACTTCTAGAGCTCTGAAAAGTCTTCAGGCACATTTTCTCACTGCAAGGAAAAACCATAGTTCTAACCTTGGAAAGACTCTGACAGTAGGACTAGAGCCAAGTAAAACAACGCAAGAGGAAGATTAGTCTTTCAGAGCTACTTTTGTAATTTTCTTCAAGTCCTACTCTGAGCTTTCACACAAATTTCTTTACATCCAAAATCTCGTCCTCATTTTGTGTCACTGCCCCAGATGAGATTATTACAGGGAAGTGCTTGTGCTCTATAACTCAATAGGCCTGGTGTCTGAGCACAGAGAGCTCTTAGTAGCAGCAGGACCATGAGCAAGTTATGTAGCCTCCCAGTACTCATTTTCATCATCTGTGAAACTGAACCACCTCCAGTGGCCTGTTGTCAGAGATAAAGAGATCATCTTAGCAGAGGACCTGTCACATGAAATCCACTCTATAAATATTTGTTATCAAGGCGACTAGGCTCAGGCTCTGGGAAAGATAAAATAAGTTTACTCCATTCTCTTTCTTCCACTAAATGCAACTATAAAACCTGGACAAATGCATGGAACAGCTCTTTTGAGCAATCTGAACATAGATAGTGGCAGAAAGATTGGGAAGAAAGAGCAAAATTTGAAACACAAGAAACATATCCATGAGTTTACTATTTTCTCTTCCTTTTGGGCATCCCCTAGCCTGAATTCAATGCACCAAAAGTGGGCACTAAGGCATAGAGAGAAAAAAACTTTAGTTAAAATCATCTAGTTCTGGTTCCACAGTGGAAAAAGAAGTCTTAACCCTCAAAAGATTGTGGAAACACACCACTTTTGTTTGTCTTCTTCTCTTTTCTCCCACAACGCAGCCCTCAACAGCTATAGCAAACAGTAACTACACAGGCTTCAGCAATACGTGAACCATGAAATCCCTGATGTTTAAGCTGGTTTTAGAAAAGGCAGAGGAACCAGAGATCAAATTGCCAACATCCGCTGGATCATCAAAAAAGCAAGAGAGTTCCAGAAGAACATCTATTTCTGCCTTATTGACTATGCCAAAGCCTTTGACTGTGTGGATCACAAGAAACTGTGGAAAATTCTGAAAGAGATGGGGATACCAGACCACCTGACCTGCATCTTGAGAAATCTGTATGCAGGTCACGAAGCAACAGTTAGAACTGGACATGGAACAACAGATTGGTTTCAAATAGGAAAAGGAGTACGTCAAGGCTGTATATTGTCACCCTGCTTATTTAACTTCTATGCAGAGTACATCATGAGAAACGCTGGACTGGAAGAAACACAAGCTGGAATCAAGATTGCCAGNATTGGAAAAGACTCTGAGGCTGGGAGGGATTGGGGGCAGGAGGAGAAGGAGACGACAGAGGACGAGATGGCTGGATGGCATCACTGACTTGATGGACGTGAGTCTGAGTGAACTGTGGGAGTTGGTGATGTACAGGGAGGCCTAGCATGCTGTGATTCACGGGGTAGCAAAGAGTCAGACATGACTGAGCAACTGAACTGAACTGAATATATATGGAGAAGCTAATTTTAATACCAGGAAGCCAATCTAAATTGAATCTGAGCTATCTAGGAAGCAAGTTAAACTGACTAACTCCACAAGTTGAGACTGTTAAGTTGAAGTCAGATGTTGAAATCGAAACCTAAATTTTCTCAATAACTAATACTCGAAACAGAAACCCAAGTAAAACACAAAAATCAAATTATGATTTTACCTATCATTTATACCAAAACAAATATACTTATTTTATATTTATGTAATACAAATATTTATACTTATCTCCTTTAGTTGAATGTCCTCAAAGGGCAATCACTTCTGATGCATTTCACTTCATCAACAAGGGGAAGCATTTAGTGTACAAGAAAGTATTTGGTTCAGAAATATAGAAACTTGGTTGCTGGTCCAAAATTTGTAACTATGGTGGTATGGGAGCAAGACAAGGTGATTTTGAGTTGTTGTCACAGATTTCTCATCTACAGGAGTAAGCTGCACTGATCTTCTCCATTAACGTGAGAGTCCCATTGCTCATATGCTCCAGATCACCTCTTCCCTTGGTTCCATTCTGAAAATGACTGGAATGAAGGAGTGTTCAGGTGATTCTGCATTTTCCTGGCAAGACTTTTACTTCTCCTTTCCTTTCTAGAGTGTCACTATTATTATTTGCCTTGAGATTTTCCAAGAGTCACAGTCCTCTTATCTTGCTTACATCATCCCCCAGTGAAAGCCTATTACATCCAGGTCATCTCTCAAAACCTGGCTTATCCCCATAGAGATCTGTGGATAAGCATGAAGCAAATTCTTTAGCACCCTACTCTGGACAATATTTTCCATTCCTTGCCACACTAGTTTTCTTTATAGGATGTATCACTAACTCTCATATTATATATTTTATTTATGTTTCTCTCTCTCTCCACAAATACATAATCTTCATAATGGCAGAAATTTAAAAAAAAATTGTTTTCTACAACAGTTAAGATTTACAGAAAAATTTAGAGATAGTAAGTACAAAAGACATCAATATAGCCCATACTCAATTTTCCTATTATTAGCATTAAGTGGTGTTGGAGAAGACTCTTGAGAGTCCCTTGGACTGCAAGGAGATCCAACCAGTCCATTCAGAAGGAGATAGCCCTGGGATTACTTTGGAGGGAAAGATGCTGAAGCTGAAACTCCAGTATTTTGGCCACCTCATGAGAAGAGTTGACACATTGGAAAAGACTCTGATGCTGGGAGGGATTGGGGACAGGAGGAGAAGGGGACGACTGAGGATGAGATGGCTGGATGGCATCACGGACTTGATGGACGTGAGTCTGAGTGAACTCCAGGAGTTGGTGATGGACAGGGAGGCCTGGCGTGCTGCGATTCATGGGGTCACAAAGAGTTGGACATGACTGAGCGACTGAACTGAACTGAACTGAAATACTATACATGTGCTACAGTTAATGAACCAATATTAATACATATTAACTAAAATCCACACTTTATTCTGATTGTTTCCATCTAACTACCTTTTTCTGTTCCAGGATGTTACCCAGAATATCACTTTACATTTAGACCTCATGTCTTCTTTGGCTACGGCAGTTTCTCAAACTTTCCTTGTTTCTGATAATCTTGATATTCTTAAGGAATACCGGTAAAGTATTTTCTCTCATACCACTCAGTTGAGATTTGTCTGATATTTTTCCTGTGACTGGACTAGGGTTATGGATTTGAGGAAGGAGGATCACAGGTAAAAAGCTATTCTCATTCGATGGGTTGATATTATTGACCTGATTTATCACAGTTGACGTTGACCTTGATCAGCTGGTTGAAGTAGCATTTGTTAGGTTTCTGCATTGCAAAGTTACTTTTCTTCTTCCTTTCCATACTGTACACTTTGTAAAGAAATAATTCTGCATGGCCCACACGAAGGGAGGGAGAAGTTATGTTCCATCTCCTTCAGAGTGGAGCATCTACACAAATTATTTGAGATTCCTCTACCTAGGAGATTTATCTACACTTATCCCCTCAAAGAGTTGGACATGACTGAGTGACTAACACACCTACACCTACCCATTTATTTATTTCCTCATTTATCTATATCTATATAGATCCATCAATATTTATTCTATGCTTTGGGTTACAATCCATTAATTTAGTTACCTTGCTCAATTTTTGTCATTGGTAGTTCTTTTAGTTGGCTTTTGATTCCCTTGAACATACTACTGATTTTTAAGAAAGGATTTCATGCTTTCTGGCAATACATGATGCCCCAGGCTTATGTTGTGTTTCTTCCATCTCAGCCTTAGAATCAACAATTTCTCCAGAAACAGTGATTACTTTAATTGCACAGCTGTATTAGAATTTTGTTTNACTACTGATTTTTAAGAAAGGATTTCATGCTTTCTGGCAATACATGATGCCCCAGGCTTATGTTGTGTTTCTTCCATCTCAGCCTTAGAATCAACAATTTCTCCAGAAACAGTGATTACTTTAATTGCACAGCTGTATTAGAATTTTGTTTGTGAGGACTTGCTTTTTCTTACTAAAGTTTCCTCTAGTATGTTATCACACAGATTATTCTAACCTCTTCCCAATGCTTACCTATCAACTTCCATTCCAACAGTGAGAAGCCTGCCTCTCAATCTCTGCCATCCACTTACTTCATTGTTCAGTTCCCGTACACATGTATACCATATCACAATTGTTAACTCATACTCCCGGGGGAAACTGTTTCATCAACTAGAGCACAGCACTTACGTAAAACTTCTTTTGCCTTTATTCTTATAGACTTCAGTCATTTCTGTCAGGTTAGTAGTTGTTCTCCCTCCCATTTTCTTCCAGTGAGACTGTTTCATAGATATCTACTACAGTTGAGTTATCACATTCTATAATCTATTCTAGAAATCTCAATGTCTTAAATGATTTTCTTTTAATTTACATGCATTAAGATTTACTCTTTGTATTGTAAAGTTCTACGTGTTTGGCAAATGCATAATGTCAGGTGTCCTCTATCACAATATCATATAGGGAACAGTTTCATCACTCTAAAAAATCCCCTGTGTTTCACCATCTCAACCCTCTGTCCTCACCACCTAACAACCACTGTTTAATCACTGTTATAATTCTATCTTTCCCAAAATCCTGTATAACTGAAATCACATAATATGCAGAGGACCAAAATTTTAAACCTGATTTGTTTAGTACTGTATGTCTAGTGGCACCTCACTCCAGTATTCTGGAAAATCCCATGGACGGAGGAGCCTGGTGGGCTGCAGTCCATGGGGTCGCTAAGAGTCGGACACGACTGAGCGACTTTCCTTTCACTTTTCACTTTCCTGCATTGGAGAAGGAAATGGCAACCCACTCCAGTGTTCTTGCCTGGAGAATCCTAGGGACGGGGAGCCTGGTGGGCTGCTGCCTATGGGGTCGCACAGAGTCGGACACGACTGAAGCGACTTAGCAGCAGCAGCAGTATGTCTAGTACACAGAATAATTCCTTGCTTACTGTGGGCACCTGTTATTGATGGAATGTCTTTGTCTCTCCTCTCACAAATGTATATGTTGAAGACTTAACCCACAATGTGGAAATATGTGGTGATAGGTCCTTTGGAAGGTAATTAGTTTTAGATGAGGTTATAAGGAGAGAGTCTCATAGTAAGACTAGTGTTCTTACAGAAAGAGACAAAACATCTTTATTTCTGTCTCTCTCTGCAACTCACTAAGAAGTCACATTAGCACACAGCTAGATGGCAGCTATCTATAAGGCAGGAAGAGAGTCCTCACCAAGAATCAAATCAGCCAGCACCTTGATTTTGAGCTCCCTAGTCTCCAGTACTGTGAACAGTATATATATCCGTTGTTGAAGTCGCTCAGTCTGAGGAAATTTGCTATAGCAGTTCAGGCTGACTATATCAGCAATCAATGTATATTTTTGAATGAAGGAATGGAAGGATTATTGATGAGTTTCTTTTTAGTTAAAAAAATGCCATAGCTCTACAGTAAGTTTCATGATTTTATTTTCGTTTGTCTTATCTCACACTCTCTTTAAAAAAAATTATGGAAGAAAGAAAATAATTACTGCTTTCAGTGGTGACTGTAGAATCAATTTAATTGTTTTGCTAAATGTTTTTTGAAATGAATTTGGAGGTATGTCATTTTTAGTGATTATTGAGTTGATTTAAAATAGTATAGAGGCACTATTTAGGTATTTAGAAATACACAAAAATACTAGCACAGGAGATCTTATCCTTCAGCATTCTCATATTTTCCCATGAAAGTGAATTTTTTCATATTCTTTATTAAAATATGTTTGATTTGTTCTGTGATTTCATATTTTCAGCTTATGCAGCATTTTTCAAAACATTAAAAAAAGACCTTTACATTCTTCCATACTATGACTGTGGTTTAACTATAACATCAGAAGTGAACTGCTTTACCGAAACAGAGTGTATGGTGGCCCCCACTTAGGCAGAAATCTTGGCATACAAAAAGAATATTTCCAGTCTTGTCTGATTTTTAAGAGTCTCTCAGTTAAAGACTGCAAGAAACAAATGTCATGATTATTTTTCTGTAGTCCTTTTGGCTCATGGTCTGTGCACAGTTTAGTTATCAGGATACCAGAGGGAGTTTTATTGCTAGCTGATGATTTATGATGTATATCTAAAGGAATGACACTATATAAAGTACCACAGTAGAGTTTCTTTTAGTTTCTTGCATGTACCTCATTACTGAACATCCATGTAAAGCCTATTTAAATTAAGGTATCATGCACAAAAGTATCTGACCAGGACAACAATCCTATGAGCTTTCCAAAATATACCAAAATAAACTTCTTTTAGGAGTTTAATTATCAATTTTAAGCTCTAGTAAGAATTTGATCTCATGCGGATCTACCCTCTCAGTCTAAACTCCTAAAAATTATCTTTAATTTTGTCTCATAGAATTTTGTTCTCTTTCCACTAAATACTCATAAAAAGTATGTATATATATACACTTTTTCTTTTTACTTTTATAACCCATTAGAATATTTCTTAGATTATATTGCCATTTTCATTTATTGTAAAATTCCTTGGGGGAATAGGCATTTCACCCCTGTATCGCTTAGCTTAGCACATACTACTTTCCCATAAATTGAATTAATGCAATGAAACATTAAGCTGTAATGAAATGGCAGCTAAGCACTGATACTGCAGTCATTTGGGAATGGTGGATGGCAACTATCTATATTCCATATTAATTAACAATCTCATACCTACTTGTTAGATCATGGCAGAAAATAAACCAGAAATCAGATGTTTAGATGAAGGCTTCTCCAATTTATGCCTTTGGGAAAATATGTATTTTTTTCTTTTTTTTTTTTTTTTGCAGTCCATGGAAGTAGTTGAAATAATTAAAAAGAATGATATTCTCATCATAACAACTTTCACTAGAAACCTAGGAAAAAACAATTGGGACTTTTATCTCTCTTCTTTACTACAGCAATCCTCAAATATTTTGGCCTTTTATTACTTGAATCGTAGGAAAAATGTGAAATAATGAAAATGGCTGTTTTAAAAATTCCTAATGCTTTTAAGTACCTAGAGTAAATTAGCTGTATTGATTTTTTTTTCCTGATATTAAGAAGAGGTGACAAGTATACACAGAAGAACTGTACAAAAAAGATCTTCATGACCCAGATAATCATGATGGTGTGATCACTCACCTAGAGCCAGACATCCTGGAATGTGAAGTCAAGTGGGCCTTAGAAAGCATCACTACGAACAAAGCTAGTGGAGGTGATGGAATTCCAGTTAAGCTATTTCAAATCCTGAAAGAAGATGCCAGCATATTTGGAAAACAGCAGTGGCCATGGGACTGGAAAGGGTCAGTTTTCACTCCAAGCCCAAAGAAAGGCAATGCCAAAGAATGTTCAAACTACCGAACAATAGCACTGATCTCACACGCTAGTAAAGTGATGCTTAAAATTTTCCAGGCCAGGCTTTAGCAATACGTGAAACGTGAACTTCCAGTGTTCAAGCTGGTTTTAGAAAAGGCAGAGGAACCAGAGATCAAATTGCCAACATCCGCTGGATCATNTGGAGGTGATGGAATTCCAGTTGAGTTGTTTCAAATCCTGAAAGATGATGCTGTGAAAGTGCTGTACTCAGTAGGCCAGCAAATTTGGAAAGCTCAGCAGTGGCCACAGGACAGGGAAAGGTTGGATTTCATTGCTGTCAATCTCTCCACAGAGCCCCCGGGTTGGGTCGCTCAGTTGGCAGGACATTGATGCCCTGTGGCTCCTTTTGCTTCTCCTTTCTGCTTCACCCAAAACTCTGTCTCTGAGGAGCAATTTGGCACCAGTGCTCAGAGGCTGAGTTTTGGCATCAGTACGTAGAAGCAGCAAATTCATAAAGACAGAAAGTAGAAAGGGACTGGGGCAGAGATGAAAGAGGGTGTGAGGCCGCAAGAAAATGGTGACGATGCGCGTTTATTTGGGCTGTTGCAGAGACAAACTCAAATAGAAGAGTGCCTTTTGAGGTGTAGACCAAAGAACTGCTAAAGGCAGTTACACAAACCTGAAGTCCACTGTCGGGTGCTGGACAGTTCAGTTCAGTTCAGTCGCTCAGTCGTGTCGGACTCCTTGCAACCCCGTGGACTGCAGCACTCCAAGCCCCCCTGTCCATCACCAGCTCCCAGAGTTCACTCAAACTCACGTCCACTGAGTCGGTGATGCCATCCAGCCATCTCATCCTCTGTCGTCCTCTTCTCCTCCTGCCCCCAATCTCTCCCAGCATCAGGGTCTTTTCCAATGAGTCAGCTCTTCGCAGGAGGTGGCCAGAGTATTAGAGTTTCAGCTTCAGTGTCAGTCCTTCCAGTGAACACCCAGGACTGATCTCCTTTAGGATGGACTGGTTGGTCAGTGGGATGCTGTCTATTCAGATGGAACTACTCCACAAATTATCCAGGCGAATTCTTGCCGGTCCTTAATATTTCAGTTTAAACGTGATTTACTTCTAAAGGCCTCCGGAACCCACAAGCTCAGGTTGTACCAGGTGAATTTATTGCTTCTCTAGATATCTCCAGCTGTGTCAGCACCCCAGCCCTCCACTGCCTCCCCTGTGAAGAGTGCTGGTTGGTCATCCAACCCCTCACCTCCAAGGGCATTCAACCTCTCCCAGGAGGGGGTCCAGACTCTGCCGTGGTCTCCGCCCACCCCACGAGAGGAAGGTTGCATGACTTAGCAGATGAAAATACGGGATGCCCAATTGCATTTAGATTTCAGGAAAACAACAAGTAACTTTTTAGTAGACATATGTCTCATGCAACATTGGGGGCATACTTATACCAAGTAAAACATTCAGTGTTTGTCTTACATTCAAATTTGGGAGTTCACTGGCGGTCCAGGGGCTAAGGCCCGGTGCTTTCGCTGCCATAAACCTGGGTGGGCTTCGATCTCTGGTTGGGGGAACGAGGATCCCACAAGCCACGTTGCCAAATAAATAAATTACTTAAAAAAACAATGAATGACATCCGAATTTGACTGAGTACCCTATTGTGTCTGGAGACTCTAAACACTGTGGAGGACTTCTCTGGTGGTCCAGCATTTAAGACTCCACCTGCCAACGGAGGGGACCCAGGTTCAGTCACCGGGCCCAGGAAGATGTCACAGGCCGTGGGACAACTGAGCCTGTGGCCACAGCGAGGGAAACTCACGCGCCACAGCTGGAGCATCGCTCCCACCCACCGCAGCTAGAGAAAGTCTGAGAGCAGCTGCAAAGACCCAGGACAGCCGGAAGCAGATAAATATATATATTTTTAAATAAGCACGACTGAATCCGAAGAGACCTTGGCTCCTCCCTCACTCTTGAACTCAAGTGAAGCCCCAGGCCACCAGATGTGGGCCGTGGCTCTACCAGTAGCTGGTCAGAGGACGCTGGCGAACACAACCCAGAAATACAGAGGGTTCTGCACTAGTGAACATGGACAGGCAGGAGGAGCCGGGCGCGGGAGCTGTTCCTCCTTTCTCCCTCCAGCGGACCACGGTGAAGACTGGTGGTTTCCCAGGCTCTGATGGAAGACGCGTACATGACTCAGCAGCTATCTGTGTCTTTCCTCAGACCATGATCAGCTCAGGAATCTGAGTCAGGAGATAGACAGGCTCCCGATGGGACACTTACAGCTGGCCTCCTAGCTACGTGTCATGGGGTGTGCAGATGGGGACCTCAGCCTGGATACTTACAACTGTTAGCCTTTCCTGAGCCAAGAGCTAGCCGGGGTCCCCTTAAGGCACTGACAATCAGCCTCCTGTTTGCCCTCTGAAAGGGAAGTAACAGACACAGGGTAATTAGCTAGTCTTCGTCTCTTGCCAACACCTTAGTTAATAGTCACGGCAATAGTCACGGCAAGGACAAAGAGGCACAAACCTGTCTGAGGAAAGGGTTAAGGGACCTCCACTCCCAGCCCCTTTTTGAAAAAGAAGACGCTACACTTGTGCAGAAAGGCTCCCCGTGGGTCTAATGTCAGGGGATAGCACCAGGCCATAATGAGCCTTGCTCCTCCCAGAAGCCTTCATTCCAAGATCCATCTTGGCCGGGGGGGTTTGTGCACAGCCAGGGGAGGGTCCCGGGTAGGTCAGTGTGGAAAGAGAAACCAGGTGATTGGCTAACGGTAAACAAAGGCCCAGAGGAACTGACCTGTGGAGATGGTGAGGCTGCCTCTCTGCTGCTCTCTCTGCCGGGGACACCCACACTCTTGCTCTCCGGTGTATGCCTCTGCCTTGCTTCTGTCTCAGCCAAACAAACCATTTCTCGGTGTGCTCTCGCACTTGTTGTTATGCTATATTTCTAATAGTTCACAGTTTCTGCCTCTGTGATAAATGCATGTTTCCCTGGGGGCAAAGATCCGGGAGGAAATAACTCCTAGCCTCCTGCTGGCCTGGTGGCTAAGGTTCTGGGTTTTCATCCAGGCTGAGTAAGTGTTAGTCGCTCAGTCGTGCCTCACTCTTCTTGACCCCATGGACTGCAGCCCACCAGCCTTCTGTATCCATGGAATTCTCCCGGCAAGAATACTGGAGTGGGTCATCATTTCCTTCTCCAGGGGATCTTCCTGACCCAGGGACCAAACCTGGGTCTCCTGCACTGCAGGCAGATTCTTTACTGACTGAGCTACAAGGGAGGCAAGGCTACGTGGGTTCAATTCCTGGGCAGGGAATTAAGATCTCACTTCATGCCACTGCTCACGGCTGCCTTGCTGAGATCAAACTCATCCCTTGATTTGCTTTGTCTCTCTGCTGCCTTATCTCCTTCTTCTTTTGACATATGCTGCACCGGGATTGTACCTCCAAGGAAACATTAATGAATGCAGAGAATTGATGAACATTAATGAAAAAACACTTGCTCCCTGGAAGAAAAGCTATGACCAACCTAGACAGCATATGAAAAAGCAGAGACATTACTTTGCCAACAAAGGTCCGTCTAGTCAAGGCTATAGTTTTTCCAGTAGTCATGTATGGATGTGAGAGTTGGACTATAAAGAAAGCTGAGCACTGAGGAATTGATGCTTTTGAACTGTG
>SJYV01012655.1:155474-199720 GCA_006410875.1 Neotragus pygmaeus | reverse complement strand
AGAGACAGATTTTCAGCTGCATTTTGGTTATTCTCAATTTAATCCTGGAAAAGGAAAAAAAAAAAAAAACAACCCTCACATCTGATAAGCACTTGTGTGTGTGTGTGTGTGTGTGTGTGTGTGTGTGTGTTAGTCGTTCAGTCGTGTCCAACTCTTTGCAACCCTACAGACTATAGCCCTCCAGGCTCCTCTGTCCATGGAATTCTAGAGGCAAGAATACTGGAGTGGGTTGCCATTCTCTTCTCCAGGTGATCTTCCTGTCCCAGAGACTGAACCCTGGTCTCCCAAACTGTAGGCAGATTCTTTACCATTTGAGCTACCAGGGAAGCCCGATAAGCACTTGACGTCGCAATATTAGGATAATGACATGGTCAGTGGTTAACATTCTCCTATATTTGAGGTAAAGATGTCTATATTCAAATAGTTTTCAAGTTGAACTCAAAGAACTGAGAGTTGGAATATGGAATAAGTACCAAGGGACTTGTTTCCTACCTGTATATAACTGCATATATTTGGAAATGTTAATTACTAATGATATACCTCCATTTCCTTATAAAGATAAACATTTCACAAAGTGTGTGTGATATTAGAGAATGTTAAAGTATTTCTCTCAGTCATGTAATTTTGAATAATGATGGGTCTGATATCAGGTAAACACATTTCTTTATTGTAATCTTCTCAGCAATCACAGTGTATGATTAATGTCTGCAAGGGTTTTAAGCACAGTATTCCCCAAACTGTTGACCTCAACTACCATTTAACCATTTAAAGAGCACCTTGCAGGAAATGTTTTACCATATCCTCCTCTAGAAAAGCTGTGCTAGATAACTCTAAGTTCTCTTCTAATAGGAAATTCTATACTTCTAATGTACCTCACCCCGACACAGTCCATTATTGATTCATGCTCAGTGATGAATGGGTGGTGAGACTGGCATAAAGCCAACTATTTGAATATCAGATTGTCCGTTTTGTAGAATATATAGCTGCTGCTAATTCTCATTCATATTCGGGTAAATCAGTCAACTTATTTCTTTTTTAAAAAAATCAAACAAGGAAACAAGCTCTGAGGATTCTGTTCTATAACAGGTAGGAGGGATAGTCTCTAACCTTATTTTCTTTTAGGCTGCAGTATGGAACACATTTAAATATTTTAGTAAATGCAGTTAAAATATTTGGTTTTGCTTTAACAATATATCAAGCCAATAGCANTCCGTTTTGTAGAATATATAGCTGCTGCTAATTCTCATTCATATTCGGGTAAATCAGTCAACTTATTTCTTTTTTAAAAAAATCAAACAAGGAAACAAGCTCTGAGGATTCTGTTCTATAACAGGTAGGAGGGATAGTCTCTAACCTTATTTTCTTTTAGGCTGCAGTATGGAACACATTTAAATATTTTAGTAAATGCAGTTAAAATATTTGGTTTTGCTTTAACAATATATCAAGCCAATAGCAGAGCCATTCCAGATGAACACATTCAATTATTTATCCCACAAATATTTCTTGAGCTCCTAAAAATTGACATTGGGGCTACAGCTGTGAAAAAGGCAGATTTTGTCTTTTTCAGAGAGACCCTCAAAAGAAGTTTAAAATCTAGCTAGGAAGAAACATAGCAATCCAATAAAATAATATGCAACAATTTGATTAAAATTATGAAATATCATGAAGAACAACAGTGTACTATGATGCAGTATAATACAGAGTCTGACTTGAGGTAGTGAAGCAGTAAAGGTTTTCTTTGGTACAGAGTATTTGCCAGAATTGGCAAATAAAAATATAGTACATACAATTAAATTTGAATTTCAAGTTAAAACTATACATTTTTTCAATATGTCTCATATGTTGTATTGGACATACAGCAAAAACAAAGTTGTTTATCTAGAATCAAATTTAACTGGGCATTGTAAATTTTACCTGGCAATCCATAGTCTAGGAACTGCAAGATGGCCAGGACTCTCTGAGCAGGTAGGAGACAGACCAAGGGTGAATACAGAAATTCTTCTTTTGCTTCTCCCCCACCGGCCTCCCCGCCATGTAGACTACAAATACCTTTCATGCATTTAATGTCTTGCAGTCCTCAATGTGCCTGAGGATATAATGAAGCAATATACATAGATAAATTCCTTACCATTCAATGAAAACTTCTCTGTATTCTCAAGTCATAGCATAACACTTGGTACAGAGGTGACTTCCAGAAAGAGAAGTTCAGTGCCTAAAAACATACCAATGCGGGAATAATGTTGCTAAGCATCCCTTGGCTTTTGTTCCATGACAGAAAATTAACATTTTACTTACACATAAAAGATATTTAAAATTTAGCTCAGCTTTCTCTTAGTGATCATTTTACCTTCTCTTTTCTGGGTCCCTTCTCCAAGCTAGTGGTTTTCAGTCTGTATTCTATAGAAGATCCCTCAGGTGCAATGAAAGATCAGAATGGGAAGAACTTAAGTATATTGTACACCTTGGAATCTTCACTTCAGCTTAAACAGAACAGTGTCTGAAAGATGACTGACTGCCTCCATGGGTGTTTACTGATACAATATAGTCACTTTTTTTTTTTAAACTAGGAAATTTTAATAAATACTCTTCTAAGCTAATGATACCCTCACAATCATTAAAATAAAAATATCACTGAAATACTTTCTAGAAACCATCTAACCATTTTGATCTTGGGTTCAGTGGTTCTTATTCATCAGGCATTTGGCAATTTCTGGAGACATTTTTGATTGTAATGGCTTGGGGTTTTGGGGATGCTATCATTGACATCTAGTGGAGAGAGGTCAGGGACGCTGGTAAACAACCTACAATGCATAGGATAGCCTTTCCACAATAAAGATTTGTCCAAAAATGTCATTAGTGCCCCTAATAAGAAACCCTGATATAAATTAGTAGTCAACTTGCTTTAAAACATATATTTTAATTCATAGCAATCGAATTTGTCAAACACATGGCAGGAGTGAATAGGCCATAATCACTTTACCATAATGGAAGTTTATCATTATGGATTTATTATTATTTTTATTACATGGTAGACCACTTTGCACATTTAAACTTCACACTTTACGTCTTATGAAACTAAGACATGAAATGATTAGCTAACATATTAATAAAAGGTAAAGTTTATATTTGAACCTAGGTACTCTGAGGCTAAAATCTTCATGCATAGGTTTCTTCTTTAACCTACATCTTTTTCCATTTAATGCGTTCAGTGGAATGATCATAGTAGATAATTGATTCTATAGCTCAAATTTTTTTCAACTGAAACGGTAATAAACTCCCCCTACTTGATTCCTGCCAGCATTTCAAGCAGATGTATGTTTTTTTCTACCAATAATTATGAATGCATAACTACTCCTTGTAATTGTAAATATATATTCCATTTATTGAACACCATCTGCTCTATTTTGAGTTGAATCAGTCAACTTTTTTTTTAGGGTTTATTACCATTAATGAGCCCTCTCACTCATCTCTCTCTCACGCACACCCCTTAATTAAAGATTTTTTTCCCCTGCTTCTATTCTCAGGGAAAAGAACATCTTAATTTGTTCTTAACAGTTGTCTTCAGTAAGTAACCATAACATCGTCACACCTAAACACCTGTGTTAGCTTTTGGTTTAAATCCTTTGTCTTTTATGTTTAATTTCAAATGTAAATGGAAATTTTCAAGCTCAATAGATACTAACAATCATCCCATGAGTTTCACAGGTGATTTGCTTCCTAATTACCACTTAAAATAATATGTACAAGCCTATTTTTATGCTTATATATTTATTACTTCTATATGCAGTTAAAACAGGTACACAGAAAGAGGTAAAATCGTATCTGCAAGTTATTACTATAAATTGGGTGTTTATTCACAAAAACATCTAACTGATAATCATTTGTTGGCAGGCTTGGACAGATTTCAAAGCAACTCCAAAGGAGATTCAAGCATACTTCAAGCATACTGTTAAAAAGAAAATCTCCACAGAGCATAACAAAGGACATTTATTTTTACTGAGGAAACTACTATGCCTCCATCACAAAATGAGTTTTCTAATATTGGGGTAGCAATTTCACTTCTTCACTGTGATGTTAACTGCAAGACCAGAATTATCTGGTTTTAATTAGAGAAGAGAGAACGTTGTTTCTGATCATTAAAGAAAACACAGTCAGTACCTACTTGTCATGTGGGTATTCTCCATTTCTTTTAGAATCCTACGTTAACACTTTCATATACTTCTGGTGAAAATGGAAGTTGGTTTTATCTTTTTCAAGAGAAAGTTACAAAGAAGAATGTAGTTCCTTAGGGTTCTGGTTAGAGGTATTAGAAACTGACTAGCCAACAGATGCAGGTACCTCAGAGTTCCTAGAACTGAAGGGACCAGGTTTAGATCGAGCTAGAAAAACACTGGGAGGAAAGTACACACAAATCCGGAGCTAATGGATATGCCACCGGGAAGCTGAAATAAGGCAGATTTCAGTATTTTTTAGTTTTTCTACTAAACTCTTTATTTCCACATTTCAAAGAGGCAGCACCTGACTCACCACCTTGAGTCAAGTGTCCATTATTTGTTTAAGGCAAAGCAAGAAACAATCAACATTTTCACAAGAATATATTCCAACATGGAAAAGACTGTTGCCAAACAATAAACAGATAAACAAACAGACCCATCACTTCTATCAAAAGGCTTTAAAAAAAGCATTCTTTCAATCAATAAGTTGATTTCTGGGTCATCACCTGGGGAAATGGTTAAGCACATTTCCCCGGGGGTCTCAGAGACCCAGGGGACACCGCTGAGAACTGGCAGATTCCATTTGCAATAGCTAAGCCTGACCCTGGGAACTGTGGTGGACACTGCCCTCTGTCACCTATGGGTTCTTAAAGGGGCAGGGCATGAAAATCCAAATTCTCCCTCACTGGCATGGCTCACCCCACCACCCACCCTTGTGATTGCCCTTCAAACTCTGCTCTGGGGCAAGTGCCCCCGTGCCAGCCCATGTCCTTGGCCCTGGGGTTCCTGGATGGGCCCTTCTGAGCCCCTCTCTGCCCCTCCTTGCAGATGCAAGAGTGTGAAGTCAAGCTCTGGGACATCTGGCTCTTCTCCAGTGCCCTTACCTCCCTCACCCTGGACACCTCTCCCAGATAGGAGTGGCCAGAGCCTCGGGTTGGCTGGTGGATGTTGAGGGTCCCATGATGTGTATAAACGTGCACTGCTGGTTGGGGGCAACCTTCTGCATGGGGGCTAGTGCTGGTGTGTTTGGGCCTTTGGGGAGGAGACTGTGACTCAACAGGTAGGGGGACAAGGTACACGGGGAAACACTTGATTTTGTTATGAGTTCTCTGGTGGGGCTGAGGATTGGGACACTGAAGCTCTGTTTGAGAGGTGGACGTGGGGTGACTTAGGGTGACATGGGGTCTGGAGCCAGGCCTTGGACCCTCAGGCTCGGTGAGACCCCAGGCCAGGCCCCATGCCGTCGCTGGTAGCACATCTAATAGTTAATGTCACGAGGAGACTGAAAAAACTCCACATACAGTGTGAAATAAAAAAATCAGATTAATGATCTAAAGATAAAAATGTAATTCAGGTTTTGTTTAAATGACAATATACTGATGAGAAGGTACCATTTGAAAATACTTTAAATGATTTTATTATATATTTAAAATTTTTAATCTTTATGTACACTTTACTGAAATATGGTTGACTTACAGAATTGTGTAAGTTTAAGAAATACACATGCGTGCACACCAAGTCGCTTCAGTTGTGTCTGACTCTGCGACTCTATGGATTGTAGCCCACCAGGCTCCTCTGTCCATGGGTGTCTCTAGGCAAGAATACTGGAGTGAGTTGCAACTCCCTCCTCCAGAGGATCTTCCTGACCCAGAGATCAAACCCCTATTGCTTATATCTCACTGCACTGGCAGGTAGGTTCTTCACCACTAGTGCCACCTGGGGAGTTCAAGATATACACAGGATACACACGTAAGTATGAAATAATTACCACAACAACACCTCACAGAGTTAACATTTTTTGGTATGTTGTCAGAACATTTGGAGAAGGAAATGGCAACCCACTCCAGTATTCTTGCCTGGAGAATTCCATGAACAGAGGAGCCTGGTGGGCTACAGTCCATGGGGTCGCAAAGAGTCAGACACGACTGAGTGACTTCACTCACTCACTCACTCCCTCACTCAGAACATTAGATAAGATTTACTTCCTTAGTAACATAAATACCATCAATTCAGTACTGTTAACAAGTCACCATATGATACATTGGTTCCTCAGAAATTTTCATCTTATTGCTTATTAGTATCATTACCTATGTTATTATTATACACTTTGTACCAACATTTCTCCAGGTTTTTTCACTCCCACCCTTAGCCCATGGCAATCACCACTCTACTCTGTTTCAATGAATTCAGTTCATTTTTGGTTTCCACATGTAAGTGAAATCATACAGTATTTGTCTTTGTCTGACACATTGATATTTTACTTAGTACAGTACCCTCAAGGTCCATACGTGTTGCTGTAAAAGGCAGAATCTCCTTCATTGTTATAGCTAGTTGGATAATATTCCATTCATATTCATCCACCATACCTTCTTTACCCACTGATGGACACTCAAGTTGTTTTCCTGTCTTAGTTATTATGAATAACATTGCAATGAACATGGCAGGGCAGGCATCCCTTCAAGATAATGATCATTTTTTGGAATATATACCCAGAAGTGAAACTGCTGGATCATACGGTAGCTCTATTTTTTTTTTAATTTGAGGAACCTCCTTATTGTTTCCCATAGTGAGCAGACCAATTTATATTCCTGTCAACACTGTACAAGGGTTCCTTTGTCTCCACATTCTCACCAACGTTTGTTATCACTTGACTTATTGATAGTAGCCATTTTAACAAATGTGAAATGATGTTTCATTGTGGTTTTGATTCACATTTCTGTGATGATGAACATCTTTTCATATACCTATTGATCATCTATAGTTTGGATACATAGAATCTGATTTAGAAGCTAAGCTCTTGGAAAAACTGGCCTGGCTGGAGGCAGGGGCCTGGGGAGGAGGGAAACAGGAGTTTGGTTTCCTCAAAAACCTACCTGGAGCCTAGGTTTGGGGCATTGCTTTGGTGCTGTGCTGGGCTGGAATCTTGGGCTCACAGGACCTCACAGAAACCTGGGCCATGGAAGCCACCTGGGACCACGAGTGTCACATGGTACCAGGGCAGACAGAGCTCCTGTGGCTGCAAGGAGTCTACCTGGTGTTGTCATAGGCCCGCTGATGGGTTCCCAAAGTGGTCAGTGCTTATTTCTCTCTCCTTCCTCTACAGGGAAGGTGTTTCTCTCCGTGCCAGGCTGTCCAGCCTTGGGAGAGAGGTGATGAAGGTGATGTGAAATTGTCTCCCCTACCTTCTCGATGCATCTTTTCTTATTTCTGTGCTCCATCTATATGCTACAATCTCTCATCTGGAAACTTCAGCTCTTATACAGTAATTTTCATGCATGAATAGCTGTTCAAATTGATGTTTCTGAGAGGGGATGAGCTCTAGAAATTCTTGTCCTGCCATCTTGCTAATGTCATTCCTCTACTTATAATTTCTTGTTAGTTATACATTTAAATTTTAGCAATGGAGTTTCCCTTTATAACTGCAGAAGTCATAGAGCATAAGGCTAAGAATAATTATAGTTTGAATAAAAAAGCACTTTGACTTTAATTTTCGCTTCAAATTTATAAAATAGGATTATAACAGCTGCCTCTATAGGTGGAAAAAAAATGAAAAAAAAAGTTAATACAGATGAGGGTTATCTACAGATCAGGGTTTGGAGGGAGGTTTTTACATTTCTTGCAAGAAAAGTGATTTTCTTATAATAAGAAAGAAAAAACAGGGAAGAGTGAACATTTCATACCTAAGATCAGATAGCTATATAAATGCTTATGAGATCTTTTCCTAACTTTTTTATGAGGAAAAATCAATTTATAGCCAAATTATTAGTGACATGTGTCCAAAGTCTTTAAATTCCTTTATTTATTCATCTGATCTTAAAGTCAACTGAAAACAAAGGAAGTAATAAACTCAGTGGCTGAGAGTAGATCTTATAAAGCCACTTTGATCTGTACCTGAATCTTACTTCTTCTAATTATTGGAAGTTGGAACTTATCCAAGTTGGAATGTTCTGACCTCAGTTCTCACATTGATAAAACAGAGATAATATTCTCTATTTCTTAAGAGAACTATGGGAATGAAAATCTATATGGAAGTCTGTATTTATTTTATATTCACTGTAGGAATATGAAGTTTATACAAATTCTTAAGAAAAATATTAAACAAATTATTTAAAACTTTTATTTTGTACAGATACATGTAAAACCATGAAAGTGGAGTGCAAATAGGCAAATGCAATGGGGAAAACAGTGCTCCAAAATGATGAACAGAAGTTTGAGGAAGTTCCAGCTCACTTGGATCCAACATGCATCACAAGATGCTATGTTTTTGGAAAAAAAATCACACTCCTGTTCAACCATTGGTGAGTAGTCATCTGATGTCTTATTCTGAAAAGCCACAACCTATCTAGCACAAAAGTTATTAAATTGTGACCCATGGATGTCCCTAGTGGTCTATGAGCTCATATACACACTTGAAATGTCTCAACAGGCATGTGTTTCTTAAATGAGCCTGCATAGCCTCTATTGGCATTTCAGAAAGAAATGAGACCTTTAAAATACTAAGAAGCACAGAATTAAAATCTCCAATATCTATTCCTCCCAATGTCCCTTATACTTGGCTAGTTCCTTATTCGTTTCTCTTATCTATTATTTCTAAGCGTGGCAGATATGAGCTGGCTACTTGAAAGACCATTAGAAATTAGTGGGAATATGACGTGTAAGTTCCTTCTTTTTCTTTCTTATCTTTGGTAATGAGCTTCCTCATAAGAAGTGGAGATAAAAATAAAATTGACTTGGCTAGGGTAAGAACACATGAATAATAATTTACTGTAAACTGTGTCTTATGAACTTGCTGGAGATGTGAATAGGCATCCAGAAAATAGAATGGCATGTTTTAAAACATAGGTGTTATACAGACTAGGGTAAAAACGAATTGTTCTTTTATCCCTTCCCTTTATAATTCAAGACTGAAGTCTGATCTCACTCATAAGCCTTATCTAATTCTTCTAGCCTGCACCAATATCACTGTGCTGAAATGCCATTCCTGGAATGATCAATAGTTTTCTGGCCAATTCCAATCAGTTGTTAGGCTGTTTGGGAGAATTTGGAGGATTCATTAAGGCTCAGCTGGAAAGAGAAACTTGATGATGAGCACTGTGTGCTACAGGCTCTGACTGGAGAATTGCTGGCCTTAGGCTAGACCAGCATTGAGGAAACACTGCAGGGCTTAGAGCAGAAAAATACGTCTTTAAAACACAAATCAGAACCTGGTGAAATTCCAAAGCTCCACACTGCATTTATATCCAGTTAGGCCAGAGAAGGCGATGGCACCCCACTCCAATACTCTTGCCTGGCAAATCCCATGGATGGAGGAGCCTGATAGGCTGAACTCCATGGGGTCGCGAAGAGTCAGACATGACTGAGTGACTTCCCTTTCACTTTTCACTTTCATGCATTGGAGAAGGAAATGGCAACTCACTCCAGTGTTCTTGCCTGGAGAATCCCAGGGACGGGGGAGCCTGGTGGGCTGCCATCTACGGGGTCATACAGAGTCAGACACGACTGAAGTGACTTAGCAGCAGGTATGAATAGCAAGGGGGATTGTGACAACCTTGGTTATTTTTACCTTGTGCATAAAAGTATTAACAACTGCATTGCTTAGTTATTATTATCTTGAACCATAAACTTAGGAGCATAAGTGACTAGCTTGATGGTAATGATCAGGAAGATAAATTTTGCTCAAATTCCATTATCCAGCTGAGTATACATAAATCCAACTAGCTACCATTAGTTTACAATAAGCAGTTCTAAGTTGGTACAACAGGTAGAGTGGAAACGTTTTGGATGACAGTAGAGAATTATAAAATGGGCTTTTTCTCTATGCCATTTGAAGTACATGATAAATACTATACTTATTATTCTTCAAGTGACCTTGGAAGTACAACAATATTATAATTATCCTCTTTATTTACAATTGAGAAAATATGTTCAAAATACTGTTTCCAAAAGTATATGACAGTTGAACCTAGGTCAATTTCTTCTATAGCCTGTGCATTTAATCTCTGCAGTATCTAACTTAGAAGCCATTGTTAAATTATCTATATATTCTGCAGATTCCTTTTGAGAATAAGAGTAGGTCAGCTAAAAGCTCACCAATGAAACTCTTAAGTGCCCCTTGAAATATCTGATATAAAAGCAAATAGAGAGAGAAGTTTACTTTTCTTTTTTTTTTATTTGATTTTTCCTTTTTATTTTTTTTTTTAATTTTTACTTTATTTTACTTTACAATACTCTATTGGCTTTGCCATACATCGACATGAATCCACCACAGGTGTACACGAGCTCCCAATCCTGAATCCCCCTCCCACCTCCCACCCCACAACGTCTCTCTGGATCATCCCTGTGCACCACCCCCAAGCATCCTGCATCCTGCATCAAACATAGACCGGCGCCTCATTTCTTACATGATAGTATACATACTTCAATGCCATTCTCCCAAATCATCCCACCCTCTCTCTCTTCCTCAGAGGCCAAAAGTCCGTTCTATATGTCTGTGTCTCTTTTGTTGTCTCACATACAGGGTCATCATTACTATCTTTCTAAATTCCATATATATGTGTCAATAGACTATATTGGTGTTTTTCTTTCTAGTGTACTTCACTCTGTATAATAGGCTCCAGTTTCATCCATCTCATTAGAACTGATTCAAATGTATTCTTTTTAATGGCTGAGTAATACTCCATTGTGTATATGTACCAAAGTTTTCTTTTCCATTCATCTGCTGATGGACATCTAGGTTGTTTCCATGTCCTGGCTATTATAAACAGTGCTGCAGTGAACATTGGGGTGCATGTGTCTCTTTCAATTCTGGTTTCCTCAGTGTGTATGCCCCCCCCCAAAAAAGCATAGAACTACATGCCCTCTAGTTTCTTAAATAAAACAGTCCTGATAGGGAGAAAATATGGTCCCCTTCTCTTGCTATTATGGATGGCAAGCTCAAATATAAAATCTTATAATGGAATATTACTTAAGGGTATTGGGTTGGGAGCCAGGGTTCATATTTTTGGCCTATAATACCTAAAAAGTGTATGAAATTAAAAAAAAAGTATTTAACCTCTCTATTGTTTAGGTCCTACATCTAAGGATGTAAATGTAATGAATTGTTGTAAGCATTTCACATAAATATCATCACATATGTTGTAAGAATTAAAATAATACCTGGCATGGAGTAAGCATTGCTGAAGACTATGATCATAGTTATTACAATAGTAATTACTCATATTCCAGTCCAACCTACAGTTCTAACAATTTCATTCTGGTTCAATATTTCAGCTTTTTTTTTTTTTTTTTTAAGAATCCTCTACCATGTGTACTCAATATGCCAGCAAATCTGGAAAACTCAGCAGTGGCCACAGGACTGGAAAAGGTCAGTTTTCATTCCAATCCCAAAGAAAGGAAATGCCAAAGAATGATCAAACTACAGGACAATTACACTCATTCCACATGCTACCAAAGGAATGCCCCAAATCCTTCAAGTTAGTCTTCAACAGTATGTGCACCAAGAATGGGGGCAGGAGGAGAAGGGGATGACAGAGGATGAGATGGCTGGATGGCATCACGGACTCGATGGACGAGAGTCTGAGTGAACTCCAGGAGTTGGTGATGGACAGGGAGGCCTGGCGTGCTGCGACTCATGGGGACACGACTGAGGGACTGAACTGAACTGAACTGAACAAGCTGGATTTAGATAAGGCAGAGGCACTAGAGATCAAATTGATAAAATCCACTGGATCATAGAAAAAGCAAAGAGAATTCCAGAAAAACATCTGCTTCATTGATTACGGCAAAGCCTTTGACTGTGTGGATCACAGTAAACTGTGGAAAATTCTTAGAAACATGGGAATACCAGACCACCTTACTTGTCTCCTGTGAAATCTATATACAGGTCAAGAAGCAACAGTTAGCACTGGACATGGAACAATGAACTAATTCCAAATTGGGGAAGCAGTACGTCAAGGCTGTATACTGTCACTCTGCTTATTTAACTTATATGCAGATTACATCATGCGAAATACTGGACTGGATGAAGCAAACGCTGGAATCAAGACTGAGGGGAGAAATATCAATAACTGAAGATATGCAGATGATACCACCCTTATGGTAGAAAGAGAAGAACTAAAGAGCCCACTGATGAAAGTGAGAAAGTTTAAAAGCTGACTTAAAACTCAACATTCAAAAAACTAAGATCATGGCATCCAGTCCCATCATTTCATGGCAAAGAGATGGGAAGCAATGGAAATGGTGAGAGACTTTATTTTCTTGGGCTCTAAAATTAAAACACACTTGCTCCTTGGAAGAAAATCCATGACAAACCTAGACAGCATATTAAAAAGTAGAGACATTATTTTGCCAGCAAGGGCCTTTATAGTCAAAGCAATGGTTTTTTGTATGGACCTGAGAGTTGGACCATAAAGAAAGTTGAGAGTTGAAGAAATGATGCTTTTGAACTGTGGTGTTGGAGAAGACTTTGAGAGCCCCTTGGACTGCAAGGAAATCAAACCAGTCAATCCTAAAGGAAATCAGCCCTGAATATTCACTGAAAGGACAGATGCTGCAGCAAAAGATCCAATACTTTGGCCACCTGATGCGAAGAACTGACTCATTGGGAAAGATCCTGATGCTGGGAAAGATTGAAGGAAGAGAAGGGGACGACAGAGGATGAGATGGTTGGATGCCATCTCCAACTCAATGGATATGAGTTTGAGTGAGCTCTGGGAAACGATGAAAGACAGGGAAGCCTGGCATGCTGCAATTCATGGGGTTGCAAAGAACTGGACACGACTGAGAGACTGGACAACAACCATGTGTACCATGTACACTAGCTTATGATTTAAAACCTAACATTGAAAAACATACCTTCTCACATAAAGCACTTAAGATAAAGTGATAAGCAAAGCAAATGCCTTCCTGCCCTTATAAAACTTTCAACTGCTCAGAGAATGTAGGAATTGAGATAAATAAATAATCTGCAGTACTGCAAGTGTTTTTGGAAGAGAAAATATAGTTGCGATGGAGAATATAACTGTGGCGTTGGGGTTCAAGAAAGGCTCCTTGAGGAGGTGGTATTTAAGCTGAAACCCAGAGGACAAGTTAACTNTTTGTATGGACCTGAGAGTTGGACCATAAAGAAAGTTGAGAGTTGAAGAAATGATGCTTTTGAACTGTGGTGTTGGAGAAGACTTTGAGAGCCCCTTGGACTAAAAGGAAATCAAACCAGTCAATCCTAAAGGAAATCAGCCCTGAATATTCACTGAAAGGACAGATGCTGCAGCAAAAGATCCAATACTTTGGCCACCTGATGCGAAGAACTGACTCATTGGGAAAGATCCTGATGCTGGGAAAGATTGAAGGAAGAGAAGGGGACGACAGAGGATGAGATGGTTGGATGCCATCTCCAACTCAATGGATATGAGTTTGAGTGAGCTCTGGGAAACGATGAAAGACAGGGAAGCCTGGCATGCTGCAATTCATGGGGTTGCAAAGAACTGGACACGACTGAGAGACTGGACAACAACCATGTGTACCATGTACACTAGCTTATGATTTAAAACCTAACATTGAAAAACATACCTTCTCACATAAAGCACTTAAGATAAAGTGATAAGCAAAGCAAATGCCTTCCTGCCCTTATAAAACTTTCAACTGCTCAGAGAATGTAGGAATTGAGATAAATAAATAATCTGCAGTACTGCAAGTGTTTTTGGAAGAGAAAATATAGTTGCGATGGAGAATATAACTGTGGCGTTGGGGTTCAAGAAAGGCTCCTTGAGGAGGTGGTATTTAAGCTGAAACCCAGAGGACAAGTTAAGTGAGCAGAAGTGATTCAAACAGAAGTAAAGGCATGTGTGCAAAGCCAGAAGAAAGAAAGACCACCAGCTAAGCATTCCTTATGACTACTATGCAGACAGAGAAGGAGAATGAAGTGAGGACTGAAAAACTGACAAAAGGTAAAAACTACACACCTTGTTTGCCATTTTAGGAAGGCGAGATTATATTATGAGGATCATGAAAAGTCACCGAAAGATTTTTAGCAAGGGAATGACAATCCATTTATTACCAATAGAAAGCTAGAATTTAGTTTCTGCTCATTATCACAGACACAAAAAGAACTGCCAAGAAATTTAAATGTTTGCTTAAGTCTCTTTAAAAAAAAATGCTGACAGGGGATTAGCTTGAGTAGAGTACAGAAGATCCTAGCATTTGCTTTTCCCATATATCTTTCTTAAATCAAAGGCATTCCAATATAAATGCTACATTTTCCATTTCTCATGCCCTTTTCAAAATTGCTCATATATCTCCATTTTCCGGACCACTCCAGGTTTTCTCTCTGTTCCTCTCCTTTCATTCTGCTGATCCTTTTCAAAATGAATTTGGAGATACATGGTCCAAATCCCCCCTTGTGGAAGTGCCTGCTGACAAGTTGAGGGAGTGTGGTAAGCAGGCAGCCTTCAGCTGTAGGCTCATTCTGGGGCTGCCTCAGCTTCAGAGAGCAATCTCTTCAAGTTCTCACCTTTCCCAAAGAAGCTCACAGTTGGTGTCTGAGAGAGGTAGGGATACAAAAGCCCCAGACATTTCAGCTCAAAGTGGGACAACTCTGTCTGTCCCTATAAACCCTAGAGATTTGTCCCAGTGGGGTTCCTTAAGGCTTTGTCAGGCCTACCTGGAATTAGATTTTACCCCTTTGCCCAATCCTTCTTTCTCCCCTTTCCTTTCATGGTTTTGACGCTAATTAACCTTTCTCACTGGACATGGAGTGGAATCCAATCTGCAAGACTGTGGGTGTCTATTTTCCTCTTCAAGAGACAGCTCTGTGAATTCACATAGAAACAAATCCATTTTTCCAAACTGATTTTAACTTCTCTCTGCACATTACTCTGATCAAAAAGAAAGAATCCAAGTCTTGTAACCTGAGCAACAAAAAATAATCTCTTATAAATTCATGTGAATGGGAGGGAAGGGGGCGGGGCAGGGCAAACCTTTAAAAGAATGACATGACATAGGACATGACAAAAACTGGCTAAAAGCAACAAGGTCCAGGACTTCCCTGGCATCCCAGGGGCTAAGACTCTCTGTTCCCAATGCAGGGAGTCCAGGACCTGGTCAGGGAACTAGATCCCACATGCCGAAATGAAGGATTTGCAGGCTTCAACTAAAAAGATCCAGCATGCTGAAACTAAGATCCAATACAACTAAATAAATACAATTAAAAAACAAAACAACACAACGAGGTCTAAGATAACGGACAATTTGACTTGCAGTAGATCTTGGGCCTCATTATATGCTCATTGTAATATATTAGCATAAACTAGTGGCACACCCACCAGTGCCTTAGTTGCGGCTGACCATCAAAGATCAAACAGCTGGCAGTGGCCCAATTCCTGGAACTCTCTGCCCCTTTTCCCAAACAGTTGGAATAATCCTCCCCTTCATTAGTCAATGAAATTACTCAGCCCATAAAAAACTAACCACACCGTATTTTGGTGCCTCTCATCTTCTGAGATGGTCCACACTCTATTTGCGGAGTGTGCTTCTCTAAATAAACCCACTTCTTACGTATAACTTTGCCTCTCACTGAATTCTCTCTGTAATGAGACACCAAGAACCCTATAGTCACTAGGAACACATGGAGCTAACTTACACAGGGCAGTCAGAAAGGGAGAGTGAGCCTGTGAATTTTCATATAATAGTAATTGTTTGGTTCATGTCTCTCAGAATCTGAGAATAGTTTCTTCCATGAAGTTGTTCTCAGTTACTGAGGTTTCTGGGGCTGAGCAAAAGGCAGCAGATCAATTACCCTCTGTCTGTTGTCTGTCCATGTAGGCAAATCCATTTTTGTCCTCATATGTCTTGGGCACTTGTGACTCACTGTCACGGAGCTGAGAGATAAAAATAAAAGAGTTGAGAAGGAAGGGAAGGACACGGAGAGGTCAATCCACATAGCCAAGAATGGGAGGTGGGTGGGGTCAGCATGTTTATTGTTTGGTGAGCTTCCTGGGTGGTGGAAGACATCAGTGGGGAATGAAAAGAACAGAATGAGAGTATGACAGAGTTGGGAAGAAAGGATGGAATGTTTGCGAAATATTACCGGGAGTTATGAACTGAATCTCCTTTAATACGTGTATTAAAAGGAAGGACAAAGATTGTGGTTTCTTATATTGTTTTTTTGTGTTTGGCCTAGAATAACCACCTGTATCAGGATTACCTAAACCAGATTAAACTTGATTCCATGGCCTCAGCTCTAGAATTAATGGATGGAATTTGGATCTAGATCCTCAGTGTCATCATTTTTAACAAGCATCCTAGGTATTTTTAGGGCACATGATCTACACACCACATTACCTTAAGCACTGCTCTAGTCTAGAAGTCAGTCTTCAAACAAAAGAAGTTGTCCTCTGAGGATGCACAGACTTACAGGGGATTTATAGGCCTGTATAAACTTCTGAATGTAGACCCCTGGTTCAGGTGATCTTCCTGAAAAAAATCTGATGACTTCCAGTTCTCCACAACTACCTCTGCTTTCAGTACTTCCCTGTCTGATAAATTCTGTCAATGTGCATTATCCTTAGGTATAAAACATACAGGCACTAAAGAAGGGCAATTTTAGAGTGCATAGTTGCTAAGGAAGAAACCCAAGAGAATAAGGAAAATATCAGTAAATCCATGAGAAACACTGAAGCTTTATTCCTGCAGAGTCTTTGAGTAGTAGGACTTTGACTTTCACTGGCTCCTGAGTTGAGCCATCTCTGTCAGTCTCTCTGTCTGACTGTTTACCTATTTTTCATCCATCCATCCATCCCTACATATGTCTTTCTCTTTCTTAAAATTCACACTGAAAAAGTGGATATGGTATGTGACAAGTTAATCTGACTTAAAAATTCTCTACTACTCAATTTACATGACAAGTATCTCCATAAAGTGAATGAATACAATATGTAAATTCAGAATTTCAATTAAAATATTATTAGAAGTCAATATACTATAAGCAATTAACTAGAAAACATATTTTGAAACTATTAAACATGTGAAAAATCTTAGATGAAAATTTCTAATATGTTAAGACTTAAATATTTTAAAAAGTTATTTCAGCGAATACTTGTCTGTATGTGGGTATGTGCCTACTCATGTAAATATGAGCATGAATAATTTTCCTCTATCATGAAATCAAGTTAAGCAGTCCAGACTAGCAAAAGGCTCTGCTTTATTTATTTAATCATTTGGAGACATTTGTTTCTTGAAATCAACTTTGCTCCAGCATCCCTTATAACTTTGCTCTTATTTGCCCAGTCTAGCTGGGTCCTTGACACATTTAGAGGAAGAAGAGCCCATAATTTATTGGCAAATACTTGGTCACTTAATTTTAAGAAAGACTGGGGAATGTATTGATAATTCCTAGCTAGCATGCTACATCCCAGCTACAAATTCAAATCAAAAGAAGAAAGAACTAAAACAGATTTCAAAGACATCTTTAAGCCATGCCACATGAAGAAAATTTATTAATAAATTTTTATGGGATAATCATCATTTTATACAGTGAACTTCAATACATTACTAAATTCTGTTTACTAGTGTTTTGTTTTTATGTTTCTCAATATGTTAATTGACATTGCCATGTAATTTTTCTCTCTCATACCATGCTTATCTAGTTTTCATATGAAGACTTTTATATTTCCACAAATGAACTAGAACATTCCTTTTTATAGTAACTTGAATAGTTTGTTAATTTCTTAAAAGATGAACATGATTTAAAAGATGATCACCTATAAAACCTCTGAACAAAGATTGATTTTTCAATATTCTTAATTGTTTTTAAACAAATAATTGCTTTAATTAAAATGCGTATTTTTTGGGTTTTCTTCTGAAATGAGTTTTGGTAAATTATAAAATTTTCTAGGAAATTAGGTATTTTGTTAAAAATTTAAATGTATTAGAATAACATAAATTTTTGAGATTTGTTTGTGATTCTTAACATTTGTTTGCTTAAACAAAGACCCTGAAGCTGGTCTTCTCTACAGGATACTGAACTATCATATATTCCAAGGCTTTCACTGTATAGATAAGGAAGCTCTATATAGTTGCATTTTATGCAATTCAATAACAACTTCAAAAAGAAATATTCTTGTCCTGAATGAAAAGAAGAACACATACCTTCACATGTAACAGTTAAAAGGAAAGTCACCACTCAGTATAGTCTGGTATTACTCCGATTCTGTTTATAACTGAGAATGATTTATATCTGGAAGAGATTTTTGCCTTAAATATGCTTGTGTTTCTCACATGCTGCCTCAGCAATTTAGCTATCTAATCACTTGCATGTATTCAGTTCCAAGATAGGAGCCTTAGGTTAAAACTCACCTTGTGAATTTCAAATCTAGTTGCCATGGTAACTGTTCATTTTCCACCAACTCTGTACTCTTAGCTAACTTCAGTATCATGGATTTATTTCTGATGCCAAAGAACTGTGACAGATCATTATGGAATTTTTATGTATATCAGAGTATAGTCTTTAATTTCTTTTCAGTAGGCTACATCTTATAACCCAAAATTCTCCTATTCATTTGGAAATGTTTTAAGTTTTGAACTTTGATTTTGGTGTAGGCTGATAATCATTTCATGCTTTAAAACTCCTCATTTGGGCCTTGTGAAGAAGACTTCAAAGAAGAAATTAAATTCTGGGAACATTATTTTACTGCACACGATAATATTTTTAAAGTTTATAAATTGCCTATAAACTCCCAGTGGTAGAAAATATGTTCATATTCTTTGAATCATTCTGAGTAACTAGAACACTGCTTCCATACATACTTACTGAAACTGGACATGTCGTATATCAAGGAAATTCTGATGAAAACCCATATAACATTCGCCCAAGTTCAAAGCATCTCTTCTCACTACTTGCTTTAAGTGGCTTACAATCCCCATTATGACCTGAACCCCTTGGAAACATACCAAGTTTCAAGGAAAACAAAGATGCAGCAAGTCTGAGTAAAATATTAATTTAATTCCAATCCATCATCAGCATAATGCTAATACTTTCCACTTTTCTGAGCATTACAGTGATAGCATCCTATCTACCATCCAAAACTTTCTACCTAAGTTGTTCCCTGTTATACAAAACAACAGTATGTACACACACTTGAACACACATTTATTAAGACACACAGTCTGCACACAGTTCCATCCCCCTCTCTCTGCTCTCTGCCCCAGGAGACTGCTTTCCATAGAACACATCATAGCTCCTTTCCCCTCACACTTTCCAAAGGATTGATGTTTTACTACTTGATTTTAGAAGAAAAGCATAAGAAAACAAGAAGAGAGAACTGTCTTGAAAGTAGCCTTGGTTTCTTTTCTTTACAAACGTTCCAAGTGTTTATTATATCATATTACATAAGGGCCACACAATAAAATGCATTTTAAGAGGGCTGGTAGAAATATGCATTTTGAAGAAACAACAATATTATACAGACTGAAATCTCTTACAATATGCCTCAAAGAATACTATAAATATTCCTAAATCTTGTCTTTAGTTATGTATGTAACATTTATTTAGTAATTATTTTATGAGACTCTAAATGGCTTTCCATTCCATTCTGCTGAATTATAAAGTCCCCAATTCTAATGTGACTTATAAGGTCCTCTATTATAGGACTCCTGACTGCATACTAAGGCTCTTCCCTGTGACTTACCTTTGTCTTTAGTCCAGGCATTCTTAATACCTGCAGACTTTTTACTATTATCAAGAATGCTAAGTTCTCTCTTGATTCTAGGCTTTATACACAATCCTTTTGCCTAGAACTATCTCCTTCACCCTCAACATATATTCTTACTTAACAGTTTCTATTACCTTAGAGAGATGCCATTTCTTTCAGAGGAAACTATTCCAAACTCTCCAGTAACTGCTAGATCCAGCTAAGGTTTGGGGTTTTCTCAATAGTAGACATGGTTGAATCTATTCAACAGTCATCCTCCCCTTTCTTTTTTTTTAAATTTTATTTTTACTTTATTTTACTTTACAATACTGTATTGGTTTTGCCATACATTGACATGAATCCGCCACTGGTGTATATGTGCTCCCAATCCTGAACCCGCCCCTTTCTTTCTAATAAAGAGAACTGTTTCGCTGTGGATACCCATCATGATCACTGTAATCTAATCACTAACGTGCTAGTACCCTTCACCAGTTGCCAAACTAATGAGACATAAAGGAAAAANATATGTGCTCCCAATCCTGAACCCGCCCCTTTCTTTCTAATAAAGAGAACTGTTTCGCTGTGGATACCCATCATGATCACTGTAATCTAATCACTAACGTGCTAGTACCCTTCACCAGTTGCCAAACTAATGAGACATAAAGGAAAAAGTAGCTGGAAATGCCAAAGAGGATATCCTTCTTTGTTTCTAGCTCTGGATGTAGCTGTAGTTGTGATGTTTATTTAAAGCTGAGGTGCCACCTTAAAACCGTGAAAGGAACATTCTACCAAGGGAGGTAGAACAGAAAGATCAAAGAAGACAGGGTCACTGATGACACTCAGAGCCAAAAAGTAACCTCAATACTGCCTACTTCTGAACTTCTTCTTAGGCAAACAGTAAATATTCTCAGGGATTAAGCCAGTGTTAATTTGATTTCTCATTGTTTGCAGCTATTTAAAAAAAAGTCTTAATTCATAAGCTTTCCGAAATCAATATGTACTTTCTCTTACATAAGTCACTTTGTACATCCAACCCCATGAGTACAAGCTATCACAAGATTCTGAAAGATTTCCAGCAATGACTACAAGACATAGAACATGGTTTGTGCTAAATAAATATTTGTTGAGTGACAGTGTGTTAGTGAAGAGAACAGATTCTGGAAGTAGACTTTTTGAATTCTGGTTCTACCTCTTAAGGACATGCCATGTGGATTAGTTAATTTTACCTCAGTATGCTTTAAATTTGGCATTTAGAAAATTCAGATCAATATAGTACATATCTTTTTGTTTTTAGAGACTTAAATGAATAATATTATTTAGATATTTTTGGAGACATAATAATATTCGATAAATGTTTGTTATTATGAATTACCAAGTACTGGGGTAGCTATAGGTCATTGCAAGATTAAGAAAATTAGCATTTGACCCACAAAGAGCTCATAATCTAGTAGAGGACACAGGTGTGACAGAGTGAGTTAACTGCTATTACAGAGGTCCTCGGGTTGGTTATGATGTTAATGGGAATAAGAGTGGTGAATTTCTACCAGGGAATTTTGAAAAGACCTCCCCAAAGAGAAGAGAAACTTTACACTAGCCACAACCTCAGCCTATTTTTCTTCTATGTCCAAGTGTAGATAATGAAATAAAAAGAGGCAGAATATCTGAAAGTTCCAACAGAAACCATGTCACTTAAAAGCCCTGCCATTTCTAACTGAAAAATATGAACAGAAAGATAGACAGAGGAAGAAAAATATGAACAAAAGATAGTGTATAGGGGAAGGTCTTGCCAGAGGATTCTACCCTTATTTTTGGCTCTCCCTGCACTTAGCATTTTCCAGCTGGGAAAAAATGGAGGACCATCCTTCTTGAAGATTATTAACCTTCTTCAAAAAGACTACAATGAAAGGTGCCATGTAAACACACAAAAAATAACTCCGACAGCTGAGTCCCTCCAGATCTCAGGGATGTGAGAATGGAAGACTGACTTAGCAAAGCAGAAGGGTGGGGGGAGGAGAAGAAATTCAAGGGCCATCTGTCAGCTGAAAGGTTACGAAAAACAGTAACAGCAAGACATCCTGAATCTTGTCTTTTCCTCTGGCTGATTATCTGAATGTAACTTTAAACTTGGAGGTAAGAATTGATGCATTTCATTTATTTGAGTAATGCTAAAACCAAACATTCACTCAGAAAACAATTAGGACCAAGAGTGTCTAACAGAGCTGGCTGTGCATTTTGCCTTTGCTGCACTGTACAGATACTACTAAGGGAGCCACACACCGTAAGATATTATTCATATGAGTAATTTTTAAGACAGTATGTTCATGTCACAATTTAGAAAAGTTAAGGTGTGGGAAACATCCTAGTTAGTGTTATCCATATGTCTATGAGTTGCTTCTTTTTATTTATGAAAAACCATGGATTCTCACTGGTGGTTCAGTCACCGTCACGGCTTCCCTATAGCTCAGTTGGTAAAGAACCTGCCTGCAATGTGGGAGACCTAGGTTTGACCTCTGAGTTGGAAAGATCCCCTGGAGGAGGAAATGGCAACCACTCCAGTACTCTTGCCTGGAGAATCTCCATAGACAGAGTAGCCCAGCGCACTATAGTCCATGGGGTTGCGAAGAGTCAGACACAACGGAGTGACTAAACACAGCACACGGTCTCTCTCAGGGGCTTTCTCCCACTGGTTCCCTGCCGTCATGATGGATGATGCCCTGTACACATACATGTGCCTGCACACAGATACAACCTTTCCAGCACACTTGCTTCTCAGTTCCATTTCTTCCTCCTCTCCAAAATTTTCTTAACGCCCCCGTGATCCATGTCCATGAAAATACCCTGAATCTTGTCATTCCTGAAGCCACTCTGCTTATGTAGGTCTCTTTAGCTTGATTGCTCCACCACTGCCTCTAGTTTCAGTTTGTATTTTAAATGTTCTCTACTCAGTAACATTAATTTCATTATATCTTGGAATTGTAGATACAAAGACAGGAAGGGGNTTAGAGACTTAAATGAATAATATTATTTAGATATTTTTGGAGACATAATAATATTCGATAAATGTTTGTTATTATGAATTACCAAGTACTGGGGTAGCTATAGGTCATTGCAAGATTAAGAAAATTAGCATTTGACCCACAAAGAGCTCATAATCTAGTAGAGGACACAGGTGTGACAGAGTGAGTTAACTGCTATTACAGAGGTCCTCGGGTTGGTTATGATGTTAATGGGAATAAGAGTGGTGAATTTCTACCAGGGAATTTTGAAAAGACCTCCCCAAAGAGAAGAGAAACTTTACACTAGCCACAACCTCAGCCTATTTTTCTTCTATGTCCAAGTGTAGATAATGAAATAAAAAGAGGCAGAATATCTGAAAGTTCCAACAGAAACCATGTCACTTAAAAGCCCTGCCATTTCTAACTGAAAAATATGAACAGAAAGATAGACAGAGGAAGAAAAATATGAACAAAAGATAGTGTATAGGGGAAGGTCTTGCCAGAGGATTCTACCCTTATTTTTGGCTCTCCCTGCACTTAGCATTTTCCAGCTGGGAAAAAATGGAGGACCATCCTTCTTGAAGATTATTAACCTTCTTCAAAAAGACTACAATGAAAGGTGCCATGTAAACACACAAAAAATAACTCCGACAGCTGAGTCCCTCCAGATCTCAGGGATGTGAGAATGGAAGACTGACTTAGCAAAGCAGAAGGGTGGGGGGAGGAGAAGAAATTCAAGGGCCATCTGTCAGCTGAAAGGTTACGAAAAACAGTAACAGCAAGACATCCTGAATCTTGTCTTTTCCTCTGGCTGATTATCTGAATGTAACTTTAAACTTGGAGGTAAGAATTGATGCATTTCATTTATTTGAGTAATGCTAAAACCAAACATTCACTCAGAAAACAATTAGGACCAAGAGTGTCTAACAGAGCTGGCTGTGCATTTTGCCTTTGCTGCACTGTACAGATACTACTAAGGGAGCCACACACCATAAGATATTATTCATATGAGTAATTTTTAAGACAGTATGTTCATGTCACAATTTAGAAAAGTTAAGGTGTGGGAAACATCCTAGTTAGTGTTATCCATATGTCTATGAGTTGCTTCTTTTTATTTATGAAAAACCATGGATTCTCACTGGTGGTTCAGTCACCGTCACGGCTTCCCTATAGCTCAGTTGGTAAAGAACCTGCCTGCAATGTGGGAGACCTAGGTTTGACCTCTGAGTTGGAAAGATCCCCTGGAGGAGGAAATGGCAACCACTCCAGTACTCTTGCCTGGAGAATCTCCATAGACAGAGTAGCCCAGCGCACTATAGTCCATGGGGTTGCGAAGAGTCAGACACAACGGAGTGACTAAACACAGCACACGGTCTCTCTCAGGGGCTTTCTCCCACTGGCTCCCTGCCGTCATGATGGATGATGCCCTGTACACATACATGTGCCTGCACACAGATACAACCTTTCCAGCACACTTGCTTCTCAGTTCCATTTCTTCCTCCTCTCCAAAATTTTCTTAACGCCCCCGTGATCCATGTCAATGAAAATACCCTGAATCTTGTCATTCCTGAAGCCACTCTGCTTATGTAGGTCTCTTTAGCTTGATTGCTCCACCACTGCCTCTAGTTTCAGTTTGTATTTTAAATGTTCTCTACTCAGTAACATTAATTTCATTATATCTTGGAATTGTAGATACAAAGACAGGAAGGGGAAAAAAAAAGAACATGGTCCCTACCCTTCTGATATATAAGATTTTTTTTTAAAAGAAGAGTTAGAAAAGTAAATAATAAATTGCAATAGATTCTCTAAATTAAAACAAATGGCTGAAACAGGAAATAATGGTAAAGGGGGACTTAGGTGAGATAGTCATGAAGAATGGCCACGATGGGAAAGTTGATTTTGTTCTGAGATCATGACAGGAGACAGAAGAAAGTACAGAGTGATAAGGCAAAAAACGTGGCTCTGGGTTCTGATTATTTGTTGAGTTTAAAACTCAGAGGATGAGGAGGATTCAAACAATGGACAGATTTGAATGTTTGGCCTTTTGTAAGCCCTGATGCAATCAAGGTGACCTCCGCAGCCAAATTTGAGGAGAGAAGCAGATTTTGCTCTTTCAAGCGGTTCGTCTGCCAATACCTCCCAAGGGTATTTGATTTTCACCTTTTAGAAAAAATGCTTGAGATTCTTTTATCATCCATGGTACCTGAAGACCTCTCACATTGTCTTCATTTTATTCACCAAATGGAAATCAACAATGTTGAGTGGCATCCAACTAATTTCTGGGAATAATATTGTAGATTCTGTCACAAAAGCTACAGATGCCAAGATTTTCTAGAAAACTAGGTTAGTTATGTCCAGGCAAAATCACTCAAGTCACAGTCCTATCCATGTTCTCTAATTTGTTTTTCTAATAACGAGGTCACAAAATACACATTCATGCAAGTAAACATTTTCATTGTTTCACTGATCTTGTCCCTATTGCCTGTTTCACAAAAGGAGTTAAGGGAGGTATTTAAAAAGAGGAACCATATTCTTTAATCTTTACTAGTTCTGCTGCATACTAACAAATGAAAGGAGGAATTTGGAATTCATCTTGGGAGCTTTCGGGTCTCTGAGTGTTCTGAGTCATCTTTTTCTCATTAGTGAGAGACAGCATTTTAATACAACAGTCTCTGTAGATGCTCGCTCCTTGCTTCAGCCAGAGAGCATGCCTTTGTTATATCACCCTGCTCTGGGGAGAACACAGAACAGACTCATTTATGGGACAAACGTGTGTAGACAATGCTCTATCTCAAGAGTTCAAAAAGCTCCAGATGTTACTTTAATAGTCAAACCAACTTAAAGCATTAAAATATAAATCCACATTATAGCAAAATTATTTAAAATGTTAGGTCTTGTAAGGTCAATTAAGCCCAAAAGGAATGCCTCCAGGATTTTCATACATTTATAAGGTGTGGTTTGTTTCCAAGTTCATTAGTTCATTCATTTAGTCATTTAAGAAATAGGTGTTTTTGTACCTCCTAGGTGCCAGGCACTGTGCTAAGCACTGGGGTTTCACAATCAAATGATGCAAATATGTTCAAAGTCCTGGTAGAATTTAAAGAATTAACTGGAGAGGGAGGCAGTTTTATTAAACAATGATTCAATGAAGTATTTGATTATAGATTTTCCAGTCCTTTGAAGAACACAGGTTTTGTTTTTTTGTTTTTTGGTTTTTTTGAGAGATTAACCTACTGAAGGCAAAGATTGGCTATCAGAAAAGTCATTTTCTAAGGAAAGGGCATTTAAACACTTACATGGGGATCAATAAGAACTTGCTAGGAAAATATGAGTAGTGATGGGGATAAGGCACCGGGCCTTTGCAGGCCAGCCAAGTGACCAGCTTTGTACATGTCCCTGCAAGGAGAGAAAGAACTTGTGCAAACCGAAAACTTGCAAGATATCCTGTGCAGTTGATGCTTGGTGAGCTAGTACATGATTTGATAAATGGTACAGGGTATGTTAAAAATTTTGTACCTATTCTAAGGGCAGTTGAAAGCTACCAAACATTTTTAAGTACGGAAGATACATATTTGAAAATAGTTATATATTTTAAAGAAAGATCACTCTGAGTGTTAAGTGAAAAACAAATGTGGGTCTAAAACCTGTGCCCCCCGCCAAAAATACTTCTGCAGTATTTATACTTAACCATGTGGTAAAAGGTCTCCTGCTAGAAGTTAGACAATTGAGCTTAGAGTCCAAGCTCTTCTGTTACATAAGGTATAAAAAAAACTTAGTATGCTTTTANCCAGTAGTCATGTATGGATGTGAGAGCTGGACTATAAAGAAAGCTGAGTGCCAAAAAATTGATGCTTTTGAACTGTGGTGTTGGAGAAGACTCTTGAGAGTCCCTTGGACTGCAAGGAGATCCAACCAGTCCATCCTAAAGGAAATCAGTCCTGAATATTCATTGCTGAAGCTGAAACTCCAATACTTTGGCCATCTGATATAAAGAACTGACTCATTTGAAAAGACCCTGATTCTGAGAAAAATTGAAGGCAGGAGGAGAAAAGGATGACAGAGGATGAGATGGTTGGATGGCATCAACCGACTCACTGGACATGAGTTTCAGTGAACTCCGGGAATTGGTAATGGGCAGGGAGGCCTGGCATGCTGCAGTCCATGGGGACACAGAGTCGGACATGACTGAGTAACTGAACTGAATTGATATAAAGGAGAACAATTAAAATAAAGATGAAAAATTTACTTTTAAAAAATTCAATCTGTAAGAAATCTGAGTCAATATATTAAAATTATTTTGGGATTGAAATTTTGCTAATNGTGCTGCAGTCCATGGGGACACAGAGTCGGACATGACTGAGTAACTGAACTGAACTGATATAAAGGAGAACAATTAAAATAAAGATGAAAAATTTACTTTAAAAAAATTCAATCTGTAAGAAATCTGAGTCAATATATTAAAATTATTTTGGGATTGAAATTTTGCTAATATTTCAGAGAAGAAATTAGATGCATTTCAAGGAAAAAAATGCTTGAATGCCTGTAGATGGCATTTTAACTGGTCTGCACAAAGTGAAACAGTCACATATTTGAAAATATAGTCATAGGATGAAAATAACACAGATAAGTATTTTTTTTTCCATTTTAAAATCAAGATTTCTTGGCACCAATGAAGATTTTGTATTGTCCAAGTTGCTGAAATATAGGATAGAGGTTAGATACATTTTAAAACTCAATCTACTAAGCAATGTCACAAACTGCAATACAGAATCAGTCCTTTTGAAATGGTCACCCGTCTTCTGAGTACTCCAAGGACAATGAACTCCCTGTTTCCAAGATACCCCATGCTAATTCTGATAATCCCATTTACTTAAAAAGTCTTTCTATGTCACTCTCCTGGAAAATGAAAAGTAACACATAGATTGTAAGAAAGTCTCCTCTATTTTTACAACTGCAAAAATAAATAATAAAATCAAGACTAGGGTTCCAAAAGCTGGACCTTCAATACAAAAATAGTCCTCAATTCATTTGATTGCAGATATTTGCAAACATTTTCTTTCAGAGTTTTTGTTAACAGTATGATTTAGACCTCTTTTTAAAACTATAGAAAGATTCAGAAGAAGAAGGAAAAAATGCTGGCAAAGTATGATCAATAAAAAGAGCTTATACTAGAATCTAGGATTTTAGACCATATTTAAGGACACCAAGTCAGTTCCTATATTACAGAAGAATTATGACTGAGGTGTCTACATCTACAAACTGAAGAATATACACTATTCATAAAGAAGATAAAAAAGAAAGATGGTAATTTTATTCATGTCATTTATTCCTTTATTATGAATTTCCTTATCAAACATTTATTAGGTGTCAGATCCTATGTTCAGTTCCGTTCAGTCGCTCAGTTGTATCTGACTCTTTGTGACCCCATGAATTGCAGCACGCCAGGCCTCCCTGTCCATCACCAACTTCCGGAGTTCACCCAGACTCATGTCCATCGAGTCAGTGATGCCATCCAGCCATCTCATCCTCGGTCGTCCCCTTCTCCTCCTGCCCCCAATCCCTCCCAGCATCAGACTTTTCCAATGAGTCAACTCTTCTCAGGAGGTGGCCAAAGTACTGGAGTTTCAGCTTTAGCATCATTCCTTCCAAAGAAATCCCAGGGCTGATCTCCTTCAGAATGGACTGGTTCGATCTCCTTGCAGTCCAAGGGACTCTCAAGAGTCTTCTCCAACACCACCTATGTTAGGCACCTAATATTTCACAACAACAGGCTTTTATAAAATCACTATAGATGTATAGCAACAGAGACTTTCCATATAAAAGGTCTTGATACCAACCTAGTCAAAGAGATATAGGTACACAATTGACTTTTACCTAACAGAACACTGATGCTGTTGTGGCATCTCAGATTAAGAATGAGATTCATTTGCTGGTACAATAAGTTGCTAAAGGCAATGATATAGAAAATGACTGCAGAGCTCAGTAAAGCCTTGGTGACTGAGGCATGGCATTAGGTTCTACTCAACTGAGTTGATGGGCACAGAATTCAACACTGGCTCTTGATAAAATCAGCAATTTTTCAACCAGTTAATCATGAATCAGACAAACATTGTCTGAAAAATATACCTTGGTGTAATCTACAAGTATTAATCTCTGTTTAGCTTTGAGATACAAAATTAAATGGATAGTCCAATATTTTGTCTTTTGGATGACTTATTTTGCTGAATGTGACACTGTTACTTTATTGGCTGATACAGGTAAAGGTGGCAAAAACTTATTTTAAATGATCATCTTTTTCTCTTGGACTTACTAAAGATAAAAAAATTACAACTGTAAGAAGTGCTAATAGAAATTCCAATTCCAGAAAACCCAGAAGGGAAACCTCTCCCTGAGCAATGGCTCTTTACTACTTTGAAAGGAGAAGAGAGATTTTAATTAAAATAATGATTTTGCAAACCTTTAACCTACATGAAATATTTTAGTTAATAATTTGTGTTACATAATGGGTTGTTTGAAGATTAATTGACTACGTAGAAACCATGTGTTCAGGGTCCCTGAAACTATCAGATATTCACAGTTGTATAAATTTTTCTCAATATGCTGGTAGATGATCTGTGTTAAAATAATATCCTTGGAGTCTACTACCAAAAAGAGACTAATATTTTTATGAATAAGTTGTACTTTATGAGGTATCTGTTTGCATATTTCTTAAAGATATATTAATATCAGTCATTTGCCTCTTTTAATGTATGGAAAATTTGCAGATAAGATAAACACAACTTATTCACATAACAATCAATATTAGAAAATAAGCTAACACCTTGCATAAACTCAAGGTACCCCATTATCCAGCTACTCTATACCTTTTTCTTCACCACATAAGGATTCAGAAGATGATGTTACCCATAATTTTGTTCTCTAAAACTTGAAAACTTTGAACTGCACTGATTCTACCCAAATACTCTTAAGATTTGCAAAAAAGTTTGTCAATTATTGTCCAATAAATTATCAAAGATCAAAACCTGAATCTTTGTTTAGACCAGGAATCAACACACTGCTCTAGCAAGTTGAATCCAGTTTGATGCCTTCATTTACTAAATAAAACTTCACTGGACTATAACCACACCTATTCCTGTACTTACAGTCTATTACTTCTTTCATGCACAATGGCGCAATTAAATAGTTGCGATAGGGTCCTGGCCTATAAGCCTAAGATATTTATCATCTGGCTATATACAGAAAAAATGTTTGATCCTTGGTCTAGACTGCTTACTCTATTTCAATACTTCATCAAACCTTGTTAGCCCTACCTCCTAAATAAATGAAACTTTATTTCATTTATAAAGAAGAAGAGAAATTTTAATTAAAATGATGATCTTGCAAACCTTTCACCTACATAAAATTTTTTTAGTTAATAATTTGTGCTACATAATGGGCTTTGAGATACAAAGCCCATTCTCCCCTATCATTACCTCTGGTACAAAGCTAATTCAGTTCCTTGCTATACATAAATGAATGAATATGACATCTTAACTGGCCTCATGTAGTCCAGTATCTATTCATAATGCAGTTTATGAATAAAAATGTCTATTTCCATATCTCAGCCTACTGAAATGCTGTACTCACTTAAAGACTTCACTCAAATGTTTATTTTTGTGTGAATTCTCTAATTCTTCTACCTACTCTCACTGACAGAGTGATTTTGTCTATTTTCTGTGATCTCACAGATTTAGGTCTAAGTACATTATGGAATTCATCATATTGTATTGAAACTGTTTATTTATGTGACTGTGTCATTTATCAATCCCAAGATTTTGGTGAGCACTATTTCTTACTCATCAGCAATTCAGTTATCTTTTATTAAAAAATGCTTATCAGATACTAACTGTGACAGTTTTTCTTACAGGGAATAAGCATTTTTAATTACAATTTGAAAGATCCATGAAAAAGTAAAATGGTGAGTAATTAAAGAGTGCTTAGAGTCTGTTTTAGCTAGGGTAGTCAGAATAGACCATTTCAAGTTGGTGATACTGGGGATATTTTAGGATTTGAATTATGAGGACGATGTGGGCAAAGCTCTGAGATATAGCATACTACCTCCCCATGGCTCTCTCTTCAAGCAAAAAAAAATTAAAATAACAAGTGTAAAGTCCCTGAGATTAAATTGATTTTGACAAGTTATATAAATAGAAATAAGGACATTACAGTGTAAATGATCAATTTAAGAAGCCAACAGAAATCAGATAATAAGGAATCTTGCAAGTGACCTTGTACAAAACTGTTGTTTCCCCAAAAGAGCTACAATGAATACCCTGTCTCACAGGTTGTTCCAGAACCATGCTGCTTTCCCCATCAAGAGATGACATCCATGTCAACCTCACATGAATCAGGCTTGGGCTTTCTGACTGCCTTGAGTAATACAGGCACAAGTGACACTATGAACATTCAAACCACAGAAAATGATAGAATTTCTGCCTGGTCCTTCCGCAGAAGGCTCACCCTTGGAACTCTGCTGTCATAATATAAGGTAGCTCAGGCCACATAAAGAGCCCCTTGTGGAGGGAAACAGCTTCTGCTCTCAGAAACAATTGTTCCTAGCCAACAATGAGCACCTAGCTGTTGTCTTAAGTTTGGCAGCAGCAACAGATAACTGGAACATTTATTTAGGAGTCAACTTCACTTCAAAATCTGTGCCTGGGACAGATAAATGAGTGAAAGTCGCTCAGCTATATCTGACTCTTTGAGACCCCCAAAGGCTATATAGTCCATGGAATTCTCCAAGCCAGAATACTGGAGTGGGTAGCCTTTATCTTCTCCAGGGGATCTTCCAACCCAGGGATTGAACTCAGATCTCCCACATTGCAGGCGGATTCTTTACCAGCTGAGCCATAAGGGAAGTGCAAGAGTACTAGAGTGGGTGCCTATCCCTTCTCCAGCGGATCTTCCAGACTCAGGAATCAACCAGGGTCTCCTGCATTGCAGGTGGATTCTTTACCAACTGAGCTATCAGGGAAGCCACAGATAAGGCCATAATTAAATCAATATGGATTTAATGAAATCATAGAAGAAAACACAAATAAGCAGTAATTGCAGAAGAATTTTGCTCTGGGTAAATGAGATCAGGTAATCTCAGTGATGCTAATCTTAGGCATTTCTAAGTGAACTTAAATTCAAACATTTATCATTTTGTAATAGACTTTATTTTTTAGAGAAGTTTTAGGTTCACAGCCAAACTAAGTAGAGGGTAAAAATATTTCCAATATACCTCCTGCCCCCACACGTGTGGAGCCTCCTCAATTATCAACCTCATTTCCTTAATTTTACATTTGGAGACATCAATTTATATTTTATAATTTGGTTGCTATAGAAACAAGTTGACTTACATTACTGAATATTTCATCAATTTTAAGTACATTTTTACTGAAGCATGACACTTCTAATAAAATATGCACAAACAATAGATATGCAGCTTATAGAATTTCACAAAAGGAAAACAACTGTAAAGAGATTAAAAAAACAGAATATAACCAGCTGTTCAGAGGCCCCTTCATGTCACTCCTACCTCCCAAATAACATCTAAAGTTGATTTCTAACACATAATTTTGCCTTACTTAAAATGTACATAAATAGAATTGTACAGAACATACACTTTTATGATTTTCATTGTGCTATAGGTATGGAGATATATGACATTAACTCTCATTCCTGTACAGCATTTCATGGCATATAATTATCAGCAATGATGTACCATGCTATTCGTGATGAACATTAGGGCCATTTCCAGCGTTATTTAGAAAGTATTGTTACTAGAAATATATCTAGGAATAGAACTGCAAGATTGTAGGCTTCATATATGTGTTTTAAAAAGATATCACCAGAATGGTTGTACTAATAGAAAGATTTGTCTATCTCCAGATAATGAACATTTTCTGCTATGCTTCCTTCTAGAAATATTTTGCAATTTGATTCACAATTCATCTAAAATTGATTTTTTTGTATCAATATCTACTTTTCCCATATGTATCAAGTTTATTCTATGCCACTCATGTAATGATATCATACTATATGTTCTTCTCTGTGTGTCTGACACTTCCCATGCAGATGCTTATGATATTTAACCATACTATATTATTTAATTTTAATTCATTATTTCATAGTTGGATAATATTTCAATGTCTTATTTATCTATTTATTCATTCATTCAATCATACTGTCATTTATTTATTCACTCCAGTTAGAAACACAATTGGGTCACTTCTAGTTTCATTGTTGTTCAGTCACTAAGTTGTGTCTGACTCTTTGTGATCCCATGAACTGCAGCATGCCAAGTTTATTATAAATATTGTTTCTATAATCACTTTTTTCCTTAGCGAGCATACGCACACAGTTCAGTAGGTACATCGTCAAATTGATGAGTTCTATGTCATGTACATGCTCTGATTTAGTAGGTACTGTGAAAGAGTTCTCAAATGATTGAGTAGTTTTACAGTCCTAACACCACTGAACAAGTATTTTGCATATTTATAATTCATCAAATGACCTTGTATTTATCCTTTCTTGAAGTTGCTCTTCTAGTGGCGAGTTATGGTATTCCTTGCCATTTTAATTTGTATTTCTCTAATAACTATTAGACTTGAGGATTTTATTAACATATTTATTGGCAATTTAGATACTTTCTTTTGAGAAATCCCTATTCAAGACAATTGCTCAATATTCTGTGAGGATATTCACCTTTTTCCTATCAAGTTTTAAGATTTTTAAGTTTATTCTGGATACAAATCTTTTATTTGAATTGTGTGTTATAAACATTCTCTTACCAAGTAGTTTATACTTTTTTTTTCCTTAGTGGTGTTTCTTGATTAGTAAAATTTCTAAATTCAATATATATATATATATATATATATATTCATTATATTTTTTACTTTTTAGCATATAAAATTTTAAAAAATATGCTAACCTCCGAGTTGTATATATTCTCTTTATTTTTTCTTTAAAATACTCCACATATTTATGATGAATAAAATCTTACCTGACACTTTATAAGAGCTAGAGTATGCCATATAGTTTTGAACTGTATAATTCTGAAAGTATACACAATGTGTGAGGGTCTGCATCAATCTCAACTATCATCTTTTCACCAGTAAAATATCTTGAAGCCACCCACTCCTACAAAGTTCCCAGAAGTGAGTATCTTTTATTTAATGTTTATCATTTGATCAAACTTTCAGATGATCTTCAAATTTGAAGGAGTTGGATGGCGAGTTATATAATGATCTTTGTATTTCTGAGATTTATTTTGCCAAAGAAGGAATAAAGATCCAAAACTGTACAGTAAAGGGAATTGAGAAGTAAAAACAAACTATGATTTCCTCAAGGTTTTGGATTGCCTAAATGCTACCACAGTGTTTTATTCTCACTAATTAAAATCTACCTTAGAAATGTAAACTGTATTCAAAGATGAATTTGACAAAAATTAAAAGTATGATCCCCTTCTCAATGACAGATGCATGAGAGATTCACATAGAACAGATGCTCGGTCACTCACACACATTCCTTATCATTTTCCAACACTTTAGACTGAGTGATTTTGACTGTCATTTGTTCCAGACCAAAGACTTTAAGGCCAGACGCAAATGTCTTTTAAACTGCATCTGATTAATATCCCTCAACAGCATATTTGTCACTTCCAAAGACTCCACATGTTGTTCTCCAAGGCAAACCTACTCCGACTCATCTGAAAATGAAATGAGGCGTGGTGAATAAGTACTAACAGAGTCAAATGTGACTGAAACTCAGTAATCCTCAATGCTGGAAATTCAACATTAAGTTCCTAAAGCAGAAACATAAACTAAAATTTTACTTTCTTTGTTTACTTGTTTTCAAACTCTGGGTTCACTAAGTAAGGTGGTATCACCAATGTATAGATTTGATCAATGAATAATAAATAATGTGTTAGGTCATATGGAGTCCCACTTGATTGTTTCTATTCATTACTAAGAGAAACAAGATCAAGGGTATAATTTAGCAATGTTTGGCATAGGCAACACCTCAGGTTTTTCTTACTGTTTCAGGATCTCAATTCTATTCTTCTCAGAAAATGAGTTTTGTGAGATCTTAAGCACAAGAACTCTTCCAACCTTAGAAATTACATTTTCTCTTTCATGAGTTATCTTTGACCTTGAAGTGAAAATGGATGGCTATCCACTAACATTTAAATACCATACAGATTCATCTTCATAAAAATTATTTTTTCCTCATGATATTATGAAAAAACTGTTTATTCAGGGAAAATGAAGGAAATAAAAATAAAGTGCCTAGAACTTTTAAGGCATTTTCCTAAGTTCACCTAGTAAATATTTTCTACTTGAAAAGATAAAAAGAAAGCATTTTTAAAGTTCATATTGTCAGATTTTCAGGCTCTGGATAGATCAGAGTAAATTCTCTAGACCAGTGGCAGCCTACAGAAATATAATCCATGCATCCATGAATGCGTGTTCAGTCGTATCCGACTCTTTGCAACCCCATCGACTATAGGCCCACCAGGCTCCCCTGTCCATGGGATTTCCAATCAAGAATACTGGAGTGGGTCACCCTTTCCTTCTCCAGGGATCTTCCCAACCCAGGGATTGAACCAACATCTCCTGAGTCTCTTGCATTAGCAGGCAGTTTCTTTAACACTGAGCCACCTAGGAAGCCCATGCTAGCCACAAATATGAGCAACATAGACCATTTTACATTTCTAGTAGCCACATTAAATAATATTTTTTAAAACAGGTAAAATTAATTTAATATGTTTTATCTAACCAATATCACAATATTATCATTTCAGTATGCAATCACTATAAACCATTAGTTAAGATATTGACCTTTTTGGATACTATTTAAAAGCCAGTATGTTTTTACACTTCTAGAGCAAGTAATTTGGATAAGCCACATTTTAAGTCTACAGCAGTTACAAGTATCTGGTTGCTATCAAATTGGGCACTGCAACTATGAAATGTTTGCAGCAATACTTGGAATAAAATCTAGTCTTTTTTATCTATCTATATTTTCTTTACGTCTATTCTGTCTAATTGTTCTTTCTGCCTTTCTTGTCTTTTTTAGCTCTTTTCATTTTTAGATTCACTAAACTGATTTTCCTTCAAACTGGCAAAAGAACTATTGCAATTATAAAATTCTGATAGAAAGGCATAGATTCAAAGAACATAAAGTATTGCTTAAAATTAGTGACAACTAGTTGGCTATAAAGTTTTCTTTTAATAGTAATTATTATTGCCTGGGATAAAGCTATGTCCATTATTCATAAGCTATTCAAACTTAGGCAAGTTTACTTGATTCACTAAGTTTCAGGTTCCCAGTCTTTATAATAGAGGGAAACAATATTTCCTCATAGGCCTGTTCTAAGAACTTCATGAAGTCATGCTTATATACATATTTTAAGACCTGATACATTATAAGCACTTAACACAAATAGATAAGCTTGTTGTCAACTAGGAATTTCTCATAAACTGGAAAGTGCAGGTGTTTTCTTTGTCCGATTGTTTCATTTACCTTGAGAAGCAAAAAAGGTAATAAGCTGCTCCAATTCAAAGACGTGCTAAACAGAAATCTCATTTATTCAAACTATTCCTCATTCAAATAGCAATGCCTCACTGATCTTTCTAAACATAATAATTTCATTCACATTTAGAAAACTGATATTTTCCAACTCATTCTGAATATTTTCATTGCATTATACAAGAAATTCAACTTTGAGATAAGATTTTAAGGTCTTCTGATCCAATAAAACCTGATTAAAATGCTACATAAAATTTCATTTTAAAAAAATTTTTAGCAAAAGAGAAATAACATTTAAAACAAATGCAAGTTCTCAAGTAGTCAATAATTTCAATTAACTTAAGATGTTTTCCTTATTACACTAGAGATATGAAAGTGTGCAGTGCCATCTAGTTCATTTGGATCTTATAAAGATTATTTTTGCCATTTTTACCTAATTATGCTTATATCATCCTTCTACCCCACCCACCAAATCCATTCTTCACAAGGTACTTATTTTTCTCAAAACTTTAAATCAGATCTCATTTATATATCAGAGACCTCATGTTATTTTTAGAATGAAATCCAAAGTCTCTAAGGGCTTTTACGGATCAAACTCTGTCCTGCTGAACTCACTTCCCACCAGTCATCACTATGGCTCCTTCATTATATTCATCCATACTGGTCTTCTTCGCTTCTTAAAAATCTCCATGCTTGATGCTCAGTTGAGGCATTTGTACCTGGCTATACTCTTTGCCTAGAATATTCAGCTCTCGCTTAATTAACATGCTGTTCTAGTTTCAATTGCACCACTGAAAATTTTTCTCTGACCAAACTAACTAAAGAAACAACCTAATTCAAATTTAAAGTATCCTTTACCCAGAATCCATCATTCTCTAATCAATTGCTGTTTTCTTTACAGTTACTTTCACTCAAGTATTTGCTGACCTGTTTAAGGGATTCAGTCCTCTACCTATGCAATATAAAATTAAATATAGATATTCAATTAAATATAAGTCCCTTCAGGTGAAAGACCACATCTATCCTATTCACCACTGAGTCCCCATACCTAGGGGTTGAGTAATTAATAAATCCCTTACAAAGGGACAGTGCTGATTTGGATGGTCTCATTCCAAACATTTAATGGGTTACTCTTCGAGGGATAAGAATTTTCAAGGTGATGGATGATCTAGTAAGCATGGATGAAGTAGGAGTCCAGTTTTGCTCTTGCTCCATTCAGCCTGAGGAGAAAGAACCCTAGGAAGCAACCTGAGACATTGCTTTACTTCCTCAAACACTCTTGTCATCACTCTTCCAGGGTTATTAGCTCACTGGGGGCTACTTGCCCCTAAATGAAAAATGAGTGGCAAAGGGAAGGAGTGAACGGTAAAATATAGTGGAGGAAGATGGACCAGACACAGATCTAAGCTTTAGGTTAAATGAATTTAAACAAACTGTATAAACCTCTGAGCTTCAATTTTCTCACCAATAACATAAGGTAACAGTCATACCTGACTCATAATGTTGCTGAAGAGAGCAAGTTGCATAGCCCATGTGAAGTGCCCAGGACCCATTAGCCATCCATCAGAGACAAATGTTGTACCTTGCTTTGTTTCTAACTCCTTTTACTCTGATTCTAGTAGGTGTGACTTGAAAATTTTCTCTCAGTGCATCTGGGTAATAGAAGGCAAGGATTTCAGACACATTTATATAATCTATGTTACAATCTACATCTAAAATCCCCAAATGAAAACTTAAAGTAGCTTTATTTTCCTCTGTTCTTTTTTTTTTGCATAAATCTCCTTTAGATCTTTGTATAGAGAGGCAGTGAAGTAGGCCAAAGTAGAATGTATACATTCCACAAATTTCTTTCAAAATTAAATTATAATTCATTAACACTGAATTATGATAATTTCCAATACCTACTTCATTATGGAAAACCAGTCAAGTAACTGCATACCATTAAGTTTTCATGTATGAATACACATAAGTATATATTTTGTCACACAAAAGCAAAAGGTAAAGAGAACAGACCTCTGATGAAGACGGAAGTAAAAATTCTTTCCTTAAAGCAAATGATAAACNACCAGTCAAGTAATTGCATACCATTAAGTTTTCATGTATGAATACACATAAGTATATATTTTGTCACACAAAAGCAAAAGGTAAAGAGAACAGACCTCTGATGAAGACGGAAGTAAAAATTCTTTCCTTAAAGCAAATGATAAACTTTAGGTGCCACTGTAGAAGAATTTCACGACTCAAAAGATTTTCCAAATACAAACGCAAAACCATTTAGTCTTTAGAATATCTCTCTCTGAAAGCAAAACCATGCTTAACTACTGACAATGCTTTAAATGTGTCTAGGGTGGTAAGAAGATGCTATATTAGCTTATGATTTTATAACAGGCAAAATGGTTAAAAATTCTTTGGAGCTAGAGCGTCTCTGTCAACTCTTCCCCCGGAGTTGCATCTAAGACATTCACAAGGTGATAGTCACAGTGTCAATGTGCAGGTTAGCTAAAGGTTTATATACAAAGCTCCTTCTCCCTTTGTGTACATAAACTGAAGGACAAAACTAATCATTCAAGCTGTCATTTCAATTATATGGAAGAAAGAATAGTTGAGAAGGCTAAACAATGATTAAGGAGAACACTGTTAACCAAGAAAGTGAAGTTTCAATTTTATTATGATAGCAGAGAAAACTTACAAAATAAAAGTGTATGTTTTAAAAGGACATTCTGTCAGTGCATATGAAGATGCTATAAACTCTTAAAAATGGACCCCCAAATATGTTTACCTATAGCTATGTATATAGGACATAGAAAATATTTCATGAAATATTACTAAAATCTAATTTCAAATATGGCACATTAAACATTGTTTTTCTTCTATTTATATGGTTCAAAACAACAAAGATGATTATCCTTCACCTTTCCAAGCCAGTGTTTGGGCATCCTGTAGAATTAGTTATAGGTTCCATTTGCAATGATGGAGCCAAAGACAAAGTATTGAACCTTACTGAAGTGCTTAAGGCTTTTGCTATAGAAATATTTTTCAATTCTTACCCTTCCATTATTTTAAAACACAAAATACCTTTGGGAACTGTCAATGATTAATCCAAAAATTTTTAATACTCCACAAAAACGTGGATCTGTAGCAATGCAGTACAGTAGTTCCCATGGGACTTAGGGTCCACAAATAAGAACTGGAATTGCAGCTCTGTTGCAAACAGCTGTGTGATCCTACTCAGGACAATTTAAGTAAGTTATCAGTTGTTTAAACAAAAAGTAGGGATGATAAAGGAAACTAATTTGAGGTTGGTAGTAAGGATTTGAGAGATTATGTACTTGTGAGGTTTTTGAGGTATATACCAGGTTTACAGAGTCCTATAAATGGTAGTTTAAGAAAAAAGGTCACTGATGTACAGCATGCATGCAGAATGTGCAAAAATTATACATTTACAGTTTGATAAATTAAAAAAATCTTTTAACAATTTTTAAAGGTTACTTTCCACTTGTAGTTACTACAAAATATTGGCTATATTCTCATGTTAGACACCACATCTTACATCTGATAGATTGTGCCTCTGACTCTGCCAGCCCGTGTTGACCCTCCAGCACTGGTAACCACTAGTTTGTTCACTGTATCTGTGAGTATGCTGCTTTTCTGTTATGTTCAGTAGCTGGTGTATTGTTTAGATTCCCTTGTAAGTGATATCATGCAGCATTTGTCTTGATTTGACTTATCTGACTTATCTCACTTACCATACGTTTGATAAATTCTAACAAAAGGAGAAGGGAATGGCACCTTGCCTGGAAAATCCCATGGATGGAGGAGACTGGTAGGCTGCAGTCCATGAGGTCGCTAAGAGTTGGACACGACTGAGCGACTTCACTTTCCCACATTGGAGAAGGAAATGGCAACCCACTCCAGTGTTCTTGCCTGGAGAATCCCAGGGATGGGGGAGCCTGGTGGGCTGCTGTCTATGGGGTCGCACAGAGTTGGACATGACTGAAGCGACTTAGCAGCAGCAGCAGCAACAGCAACAAAAGGATACACTCAAAAAATAATTTTATCCTTGTTGGTATCACTATTTCTGTTCTTAAAATTTACCTGAATGAATTATGGATTATGTACCCTTTGTGTCTGGCTTCTTTCATTGAACACTGGGAACTGTCAATGATTAATTCAAAATTTTTTAATACTCCACAAAATCGTGGATCTGTAGCAATGCAGTACAGTAGTTCCCATGGGACTTAGGGTCCACAAATAAGAACTGGAATTGCAGCTCTGTTGCAAACAGCTGTGTGATCCTACTCAGGACAGTTAAAGTAAGTTGTCAGTTGTTTAAACAAAAAGTAGGGATGATAAAGGAAACTAATTTGAGGTTGGTAGTAGGGATTTGAGAGATTATGTACTTGCGAGGTTACTATAAACAAATAAAGTTGGTGAAGTCCCTCACACCTTACACAAAAACAAACTTAAAATGGCTTAAAAACTTAAATATAAGACAGGATGTCATAAAACTCCTAGAAGAGAACATAGGCACAATGTTCTCTGACATAAATCATTTCAATGTTTTCTTATGTCAGTTTCCTCAGGTAATAAAAATAAAAAATAAACAAACAGGACCTAGTCAAACATTAGCTTTTGTACAGCAAAAGNGACACGACTGAGCGACTTCACTTTCCCACATTGGAGAAGGAAATGGCAACCCACTCCAGTGTTCTTGCCTGGAGAATCCCAGGGATGGGGGAGCCTGGTGGGCTGCTGTCTATGGGGTCGCACAGAGTTGGACATGACTGAAGCGACTTAGCAGCAGCAGCAGCAACAGCAACAAAAGGATACACTCAAAAAATAATTTTATACTTGTTGGTATCACTATTTCTGTTCTTAAAATTTACCTGAATGAATTATGGATTATGTACCCTTTGTGTCTGGCTTCTTTCATTGAACACTGGGAACTGTCAATGATTAATTCAAAATTTTTTAATACTCCACAAAATCGTGGATCTGTAGCAATGCAGTACAGTAGTTCCCATGGGGCTTAGGGTCCACAAATAAGAACTGGAATTGCAGCTCTGTTGCAAACAGCTGTGTGATCCTACTCAGGACAGTTAAAGTAAGTTGTCAGTTGTTTAAACAAAAAGTAGGGATGATAAAGGAAACTAATTTGAGGTTGGTAGTAGGGATTTGAGAGATTATGTACTTGCGAGGTTACTATAAACAAATAAAGTTGGTGAAGTCCCTCACACCTTACACAAAAACAAACTTAAAATGGCTTAAAAACTTAAATATAAGACAGGATGTCATAAAACTCCTAGAAGAGAACATAGGCACAATGTTCTCTGACATAAATCATTTCAATGTTTTCTTATGTCAGTTTCCTCAGGTAATAAAAATAAAAAATAAACAAACAGGACCTAGTCAAACATTAGCTTTTGTACAGCAAAAGAATCCACAAACAAGACAGAAAGACAACTCATGGGCTAAGGAAAATATCTGCAAATAATGTAACTGACAAGGGCTTAATTTCCAAAATATACAAACAGTTCATACCACTCAATAATGACAATAACAACAAAATCACCCCAACCAAAAAGAGACAACATAAACAGACATTTCTCCAACGAAGATATACACATGACAAATAAGCACATAAAATGATGTTCAACATCACTATCAGAGAAAAATAAATCCACACTACAAGCAGATATCACCTTATACTGATCAGACTGGCCATCAATAAAACATCTACAAAAAATAAATACTTGAGGGGTGTGAAGAAAAGGAAATACTCCTATACTGTCTGTGGGAATGTAAACTGGTGCAGTCTCTGTGGAGAACAGTTTGGAGGATTCTTAAAAAACTAAAAATAGAGTCTCCATATGATCCAGTAATCTCACTCCGGGGCATATATCCAGAGAAAACCACAATTTGAAAAGATACACGCACCTCAATATTCACAGCAGCACTACTTACAGTAGCCAAGACATGGAAGTGATCTTAACTTTCGTAGACAGATGAATGGATAAAAAAGATGTGGTCCCTATGTACCTGGAGAAGGAATTGGCAACCCACTACAGTATCCTTGCCTGGAGAATCCCATGGATAGAGGAGGCTGGCCGGCTACAGTCCATGGGGTTGCCAAGAGTTGGACATGACTAAGCAACTAACACACACACATATGTACCATACCAGGAGAAATACCAATAATCTCAGATATACAGATACCACCAACTTTATGGAAGAAAGTGAAGAGGAACTAAAAAGCCTCTTGATGAAAGTGAAAAAAGAGAGTAAAAAAGCTGGCTTGAAACTCAACATTCAAAAAACTAAGACCATGGCAGCCAGTCCTATCACTTCATGGCAAATATATGGGGAAACAAAGAAATTAGTGACAGACTTTATTTTCTTGGGCTCCAAAATCACTGCAGATGGTAACTGCAGCCATGAAATTAAAAGACGCTTGCTCCTTGGAAGAAAAGCTAAAATTAATCCAGACAGTGTATTAAAAAGCAGAGACATTATTTTGTCAACAAAGGTCCATCTATTGTCAAAGCTATGATTTGTCCAGTAGTCATCTATAGATGTGAGAGTTGGACCATAAAATGAGTGCCAAAGAATTGATGCTTTTGAACTGTGGTGTTTGAGAAGACTCTTGAAAGTTCCTTGGACTGCAAGGAGATCAAACCAGTCTATCCTAAAGGCAATCACTCCTGAATATCCATTAGAAGGACTGATGTTGAAGCTGAAACTTCAATACTTTGGCAACCTGATGAGAAGAGCTGACTCATCTGAAAAGACCCTGATGCTGGGAAAGACTGGAGGCAGGAGGAGAAGGGGATGACAGAGGATAAGATGGTTGGATGGCATCATCAACTCAAAAGACATGAGTTTGACCAAGTTCGGGGAGTTGGTGATGGACAGGGAAGCCTGGCATGCTGCAGTCCGTGGGGTAGCAGAGTCAGACACGACTGACTGAACTGAACTGACATATGTACAATGGAATACTACTCAGCCATAAGAAAGAGTGAAATCATGCCATCTGGGTGACATGGATGGACCTAGAGATTCTCATACTATGTGAACTAAGTCAGACAGAGACATACAAATGTCATATGATATCACTTATATGTGGAATCTAAAGCATGATATAAATGGACTTACAAAACAAAAACAGACTTACAAGACATAGAAACTAAACTTACGGTTACCAAAGAGGAAGGTTGGGAAAGGATAAATTAAGAGTTTAGCATTAGTAGATACAAGCTATTTTATATATTCATCTGTCCATGGACATTTAGGTTACCTCCATGTCTTGGCTACTGTAAGTAGTGTTGCTGTGAACACTGAGGTGCAGGTATCTTCTCAAATTCTGGATTTCTCTGGATATATGCCCAGGAATGAGACTGCTGGATCATATGGTAGCACTCTCTCTCTACACACACATATACACGCATACATATACAACAGAGAAACAACAAGGCCCTATTGTACAGCACAGCAAATTACATTCAATACCTTATAATAATTTATAAAGAAAACTAATATTAAAAGAAGTATATATTGGTGTTTTTCTTTCTGGCTTACTTCACTCTGTATAATAGGCTCCAGTTTCATCCATCTCATTAGAACTGATTCAAATTTATTCTTTTTAATGGCAGAGTAATACTCCATTGTGTATATATGCCACAGCTTGCTTATCCATTCATCTGTTGATGGACATCTAGGTTGTTTCCATGTCCTGGCTATTATAAACAGTGCTGCAATGAACATTGGGGTACATGTGTCTCTTTCAATTCTGGTTTCCT
>SJYV01012655.1:108243-153305 GCA_006410875.1 Neotragus pygmaeus | reverse complement strand
ATATGAAAAGGTTAAAATTTGAATTGTAAATTATTGGAAAACTATCAAATCACAGTATTTTGGATCATGTATTAAGATGTTTTCTCTTGAAGGCAGAGTATGTTCTAGCCCTAAGAACTATTTATATCCCTCATTTAACAACTTAATCATCATTCGTTATCCATCTTTGATTCGATCTTGAGTAATATAATCCTGCAAAAAAAAAAAAAAAAAGAAGTATATATGTATATGATATATAACTGAATCACTTTGCTGTATACCAGAATTGAACACAACACTATAAATCAACTATATTTCATTAAATAACAATGAAAAATTTTAAAGAAAAAATAAATACTATGCCTATGATGCATGTTCATATTAAGCAGCAGTGGTTGTTTAATTTTCACAACTTTTCAACATTCCTTTGCACATTTATACTGCAATGTCATTATCCATTTCATCACTAATGGACACTTGAGTGATTTCTACTTTTAAATTTTTTAAAAAGGTACTTCTATTTACATATTTGTATATGTCTTTTGATGAACCTATGTATACATTTATGTCAGGTATATATATACATATATATATATTAGAAATAAAATTGTTAGATCACAGGGTATATGTATATTAAATATAGATACATACTTCAGAAGAGTTTTACCTAGAGGTTATGCAAATTTACATCTTCACCACCAGAGTATGAAAATTCTAGTTATTCTATATTATCACCAATATCTAGAAACAGTAATCTATTTGACTCGAGTAATTTTCCTATGTATAACTGATGTACAGTAACAACATATATTAAAAGTACAATTTGGTACATTTTAACATATATAAATGCATATATATTATATGTATACAACTATCATGACAATTAAAACAATAAACATCACTATGACCCCTAAATTTCCTGTGTCTTGTACCCCTTTGTAATCTGTACTGGCCTATCCACTTTCTCCTACCTCTCATCCCAGAGCAAATACTGACCTGCACTCTGTCACTATGGATTGCATTTTTTAAAACTTTATAGAAATGCCACCATGCAGTATAAGTCTATTCTGTATGGTTTCTTTCATTTTGCATAATGATTGTGGGTTTTGTCCATGTTACTGTGGGAATAACTCACTCATCCCCTGTTATTGCTGACTAGGAGATACCAGAGTTCTCTACTTATTTACCTACTCACGGATATATGACTTGTTTCTAATTCTTGGCTACCACTGCTATAAACATTTATCCACAGGTTATTGTGTGAATGCATGCTTTCATTCCTCTAGGGTAAATGCCAAGGAGTGAGACGGCCAAGTCCTCCTATAAATGAATGTTTAATCTTTAGGAATGGGCCAAATTATGTTCCAAACGTGTTCTGCCCTTTTACGTTCCCACCAGTAACATGTGAGAGTATCAGTGACTCCACGTCCTGGCTGACATTTGGTATGAATCATCTTTTAATTTTAGCCATTGTAATGGGTGTGACTTCTCATTGTGATGATATTTTTATTGTTTTATAACATCTTTACTGGGATATAATTCATATGCCATAAGAATCACCCATTTAAATTGTGGAGTTTAGGTATTTTTAGTATATCAACAGAATTGTGCAACCATATTGCTATCTAATTGCAGAACATTTTCATTATCTGAAAAAAAAATGTATCCATTAACGGTAACTAATAATTCCCCCATTTGCAACCACTAGAAACTGCTAAGCTTCTTTCAATTTCCATGGATTTATCCACTGTAGACTTTTCATAAAAATGAAATAAAACAATATGCAGACTTGTGTGACTGACGTCTCTCACTGAACATAAGGTTTTCAAGATGTCTCTATGTCAGAGCAAGCTCTGAATCAGGTCAAAGACAAGATCTGTGAATTAGGTGTTTCCAGGGAGTTTTCAGATGAGTCAAACAGTGAAAATATTCCGGGGATGGGATTTCTTGGAGACTTCTGTACCTGATCTGTGGTTTCCAATGGTTACTAAGCTGCTTGTTTGCACAATTGCCAGGGTTTTGAGGATGTTGGTGTTCAAAGCTACCAATGGGGCTAGAGAGAGAGGGGGAGAATAGGGCCATTGACAAAGCCACGATGTTTGCTATTCCTACCATTCTCTTGGACAGAAAAAGAGAATCCTATGTTGTTGCACGTATTTGGATAATTTCCAGACTTCTGAAAAGTTCATTCTGATAATTCTGGCCAGTGTCTACATCACTTTCATAGAATAATAAATTTTTAGATGTCCTTACTCTGTCAGTTTGAAAGTGCTTCTTTAACCAACTGATTCTATTGTGTGCAAGCTGTCTCTGAAGTTCTAAGTTAGTTGTCCCTATTTTGCTGTTCAAATTCACATAGGCTCCAAACACTATTTTTAAAATGCACATTCACACTGTTGCCTCATATTCTGACATATATTTGCACAGTATGGTGGACACAGAATGTATGAAAAAGCCACCCAATTTCACCATAATCTCTTTCTGACAAGTTTAAACATGGAGTTGCCATATATATTTGAAGACAAGTAAGTTTCAAGCTACTTAGAGCAATTCTTTGATTTGTGAGTAATGTTTTATTAAGATTCCTCTACATACGGAATTTTATTTCCTGCCTGAGCCCTGTCTACCCTTTACAGTCTACTACAAAAGTTAAATGTATAAATTTTTGTGGCTCTGTTTGGGGGGATAGGGGAGGGCATATTTCAAATAATTGGTACAGATTGCTGGTACCAGGAACAGTTTTTTGTTTCTGTTTTTAACTTATTTAAGATGACATAAAACAAACATTTTATTTACCACTTCTCAGGTAAACAGTCCTTTTTTTTTTAGTTGCCAAAAAATAGAAAGTAAATTCAACTATATATAAAATCTACCTAATTTAAATGTTTTAAATTGTTTGTCTGACCTAAGTTAGACTAGTCTTGCTCAGTTTCAGAATTTAAAGGATTATATACTCCTTTAAAGAAGAAAGGACAAAGTTCTGATTTTTCTTCCTTCAGTGAGTTCTAATTACAGATCATACTTCCTGTGGTGCCTATGACAAAAGCAAATAAAGTAGAACTTCTTTGTAACTGACACCAACCAATACACATGAAAAAAGATCAAAGCATATTCTAGATACAAAGGTTTCTTTACACAATATTTGGATATTAGAAGATATACTTATGTAATAATAGTCCACCAATAACTCATAGCAGTGAAGCATTCAAATTTTATAAGGCATTCATATTCTTCAGCAATTTTATATTTCTTCATGTTTTTATGGCCAAAATATTTTATAGGGGAAAGAAAGCATTTCATGGTTTCATTAATAATGTTACTAATACTTCTATAAATTTTTCTGTACTTTTTTTCATAGGCTTCTTAAAAAAATGGAGACAGGTAGTGATTGACAGAGAGGAGATGGTGACTGGGAAAGCTAGAAGTCATTTTTAGTACTGAAATCTTTTTCTTTAATCTTTCCATCTCAATAAATATAAAATATGACTTCCATTGTTAACTTAGAAAAAACATTTAAATTACAGAGAAGAACATAGGATATAAATAAATATACATGAAACCACCATCAAATGTACAAATTTTTTCACATTTATTTCACATTTTTCTTTCCTTACATATCTGAAATAAATTATTAAAGATGAGATAGACATCCTTTTTACATTCCTTATCATCTTATTATCCTCTCTCTTTTTTCCAGGTATAATAACTCTCACAAATTCAGTGTTTATCCATAGTTGTACACCTCACTCCAGTTCTGTTTTCAGGAACATTGCATAGTATTTTCTCTTTCTTTAATTTACCAAAATATTTTCTTATCTCAAACCTTTTTCAATGGTTTTCTTATATACATGTGTGTATGTGTGTGTATCTGCAGTTTTCTTTTCATTCGTTTCCAACTCAATATCAGAAATGAGAAAGAAAGAAATGACATCAACATAAAAAGTATTCATCCTGTATGAAAAGTAATAAAACTGAAGAGACTTATCTCAAATTATACTTAGGAACACTGTAGTGAAGTGCATTAAGTTGTAAAAGTAAAAAAAAAAAAAAAAAAAAGAAAGAAACCAGGAAGCAGAAAAATGCTTTGGCAGAGCATATTATTTATATTTACCATCTTGGAAAAGAAAACAGCATGTCTGATTGCAGTCATCAATATTCCATATATAAAAGAGGTTAATTTGTTTATCTAGCACAAAAACTGGGAAAACACTAAAAAGTTTAATAATTTAAGTTTTCAAATTTTTCCATTAATACATGTTTGCCATTAATATTTATTTTTAAGGATATTTCTTGGGAGAATTTGTCTGTTAGTACTAGATAAATAGCTTATCTACTCACACTTCAATTAATTAAAATATATTTGAATATTCATGTTATTCTAAAGTGGACCATGTAATAACGATGGATTTCTCAAAACCATAGAGACTAATGAGTATTTCTTGAGCACCTATTATTTGGCAGTAACTAAGAAAAAGGAATTAACAGTGAAAAATAACAGGGAAAGTCTTTCCCTTGAAGAAGTTAATATTTTACTGGGATAAGAGCAATGATAACCAAAGACATAAATTTTTAGTTGTTGTCATATATTCTAAAGTAAAACAAATTTTAATGAAGCAGCTAGAGAGTTGGATGCTCTGTTTAAGGAGAAGTGGATGTTCTGTTTAAGGAGAGGTGGTCAACCAAGGAAAGTTATTCAGACAAGAGGACTTTTGAGCTGAGACTTCAAGGAACTAAAAATCAAGCCATGTGTACAACTGCATACATAAATCTAAATATTCATATAATGAAGAACTAAAAGAGTTACTAAGATAGGTAACATAGGAATCTTGATGCCTGAATAACTAGTAGACTTCCTAAGATAAACCCCTGGTTTTATGTGAGTGTTAGTAGGCTATGTGTTCTAATTTATGCTGAATCCTCTTGGCTCAGTTCCTGTAATTCACATTTTGTATGAAAAATAATTGAAGAATATGTTTGAACAGAATCTGAGAAAAACATTTTGTGGGTTATACAATACCTTAATTTTACAAATGAGGAAATTGAAGCTCTATTAGGTAGATTACTGACCCAAGGAAGACAGAGCAGAAACCCAACCAGTGTTTGCTGGCCCTAGGAGGCAGTAATTTAGTCACTTCTATTAAAATCCAAAATCGACCTCAGCTTGGCATGACCGACTTCTTGCATATTGTAGAACGTGCTGCTTTAATTTCTGCCTCAGTGCTCTTGTCCCCGAGGTGCCCTTTGCCAGGACTTCCTCTCCACTATCTGTGAATTTACCCACAACAGTCTCAGCCTCTTAGGCAACCACTCTACCTTCATGGGTCTCTTTCTGTGACCAGGCTTCCCATGAGAAAGGGCTTTGGATTCTCCCCTGGAAATCCTAGATTTCATGTATGATTGAGATAGTGCTGACTAGGCAATTCTAGAATTCTTAATTTTTCCTTTTTTGTGATAGTAGCCTTACCTCTGTATTCTGAACATTTGGACAACACTATTGCTCTGAGTTACAATCTAAGAAAGCTCATTTCTAATCCTTATTACTATCTTCACCTCATTTTTCACCTTCACTTCAATAATAATTATACTTTGTGTGATTAATTTTGAGACAGGTGTAAAAATGTGTACATATTATTATATGAGTTATATCAAACTTCATTATTCATTTCCAATGGAAAAATATATCCAGCCCCTCATTTCTACTTTTATTTTAACATTGAAACATCATGTGACCCATTACTTAACACTGAAAAGGCTAACTTATCAGTACAGTAACTGGCTATTCTCTTAGCTTTCTCACAGAATGAAAATTTGACTTTTGTTTGACTTTTAAAGTTAGTGACCAGTTAACTGACTAACTAATAATTTTATATATTAAGTACAATTTGTGAATGGCAATTTGGAAGCAAAAGTATTATGACAACTTAGGAGTGGAATATAGAAGGGTGTTTGCATAGAAGTTTTTGATCATTTCTACTTATAGCCAATCTATCTTGGTTGGAAGATTATTCTTATTAATATTAATAGTAATCTGACATAGTGATGAAAATAATTTTCTCACTATTTTAGATAAAAATATACACCACCTCTAACTGTCTGGAGGCAAACTAGTATAATGTAGTTAATGAAATTTATATAGTTTCTTACATAAGTTAATTCATAATAATTTGGATTTTAAAATGGCAATGTCAACCATTATAAGGTATATCATTAACTAGAGTAAGTTTTATCAAACTCTGCAGCAACTACATAGGAGATGTTCATTAAGTGCTAGTTTCTTCTCCTCATTTATGTATAGAGTAGACAGCATGGACACTGGAATATGATAGTCAGATTGTTGTATTTAATATTGCAGACTCTGGCACCCCAGCACCAGCACTGGCTAGCTCAACACATTAGAAAAGTCTGTAAACACATAGTTGTGAGCCAAGCATAATTACTACTTAGAAATAGAACTCCAGAATTTCTAAAAGGATTACAGATGAGATCTAACAGGTACACAATTCACGAAGTTCTAGAATAGAAGATAGCCACAAAGTTACTTAAATTAATCTAAGAGTAATGAGCATTGTTTTTGACCGATTTCTAGAGATTAATAAGGACAAACATAAAAAGAATATTCCTAAACTCCCAAGAAAATAAGTTTGATATCTAATGCTTTAAACATACAAGATTAAGGAAATATCTTTAGAAACCATTTAAAGAATCCCAATTCATAAAGTTTAGGTAAATCTTTGGCAAATGAGATTAGTTAATAATTTGGGTTTAATAAAACATCTATGATTTCTCTGATTTATCAGTGTTAAATGTGATACAAGATTTTAAAACATTCTATTTAGGTATGCTTTTAAATTTATAAAGGTTTTCTAATAAAATAAACGAAAATAACACCAAATTAATGTTGAAGATAATGAAAGGCATAAATGTGTATTTCATTAGATTGAATAATTATTCAAAGAACTATTTCAACAGCAATTATTTTTTATGGTATGTCAGCTTGAATGTAACTTCCAAGATCTGTAGGTAACTTAAATCTTGAACTGATATTAAATTAAGTGAATGGATATTCATTAGATGCCTAGATCATTTCCAAGTAAGAAAAATACTAAAACATTGATTTTTAAGTATAATTTTGCTTATATGCTTTTGCTTCTCTATTTTTATATACTACACAGAGGTATCTTTGAGTCTGCTACTAAATATAAGTATTTCTTTATTTGCTATTTTGCCATCTCTGCCATTTTAAGAAACCACACAGTTCTTTATGACTATAGAAAACTGTTACATGTATCTATCAGCTCTGCAAGTCTGTTAAAAGTGTGTGACAAGATATTCTTAATTATCCACATCATATCTTCTCCTGAACAAAACAATCATAAACTGGGTTTAGAATTCTCTTTTGTTGTTTCCTAAATCTCTTTATACTTATGGACGATCAAACTTATTGACAATACTAAAGAATTCTTTTTTATTATGTGTGGGTGGATTATGATTAATGATACTTACTGATTAGCATTGAAAATTAAAAGTGAATTTACTAAACAATTATTTATTGACTTGAAGCTAGAAATAATAAATTACTGATATTAATAACAGTAATATTATGAGGTTAGTTCTAAGCTCATAGATACCCTGAGATCTATCCTAAATGTATGTTTGTTTCAGAATACAAGTCTGGAAGCCTATAAAATGTGCTAACATCTTAGGAAATTTGCTTAATTTTTAAAGGCTTGTCTGCTTGGTTTGCTGTTTATTGCTTTAACTAACAGTATACAAGGTCATTCTTTTCTTTGCAATCTGCTGCTGCTGCTAAGTCGCTTCAGTCGTGTCTGACTCTGTGCGACCCCATGGACGGCAGCCCACCAGGCTCCCCCGTCCCTGGGATTCTCCAGGCAAGAACACTGGAGTGGGTTGCCATTTCCTTCTCCAGTGTATGAAAGTGAAAAGCGAAAGTGAAGTCGTTCAGTCATGTCCGACCCTCAGTGACCCCATGGACTGCAGCCCACCAGGCTCCTCCATCCATGGGATTTTCCAGGCAAGAGTACTGACATGACAGCAAAGGTTCTATAAATTATTGGAATAATTTTCTTTGATTTATATTGACTTTATTAAGTCCTTGATTATTTGAGAAAAATAAAGCTTCCTCAATTCTAAGATTATTTACAATCATGTTACTGTATATGTTTATTTTTATATTTCATTATTACTTTCAAATGGGCTTCCCTGGTAGCTCAGATGGTAAAGAGTCTGCTTGCAATGCAGGAGATCCGTGTTCAATCCCTGGGTCAGGAAGATCCCCTAGCCAAAGAAATGGTAACCCACCCCAGTATTCTTACCTGGAAAATCCCATGGACAGAGCAGCCTGGCAGGTTACACCCCATTGTGTCACAAAGAGTCAGACATGACTCGGTGACTAACACACACACACACACATTACTTTCAAATAGGGAGCCTATTATGATTTATCAGGCACTAAGGCTTCCCTGGTGGCTCAGAGGTTAAAGCGTCTGCCAATGCGGGAGACCTGGGTTTGATCCCTAGGTTGGGAAGATCATCTGTAGAAGTAAATGGCAACCCACGCCAGTATCTTTGCCTGGAGAATCCCATGGGTGAAGGAGCCTGGCGAGCTATAGCTCACGGGGTCACAAAGAGTCGGACACGACTGAGTGACTTCACTTTCCCTAATGGTTCTAAGTAAAACTTCTAAATTACCTAAAAAAATTTGATTTAAACTTTCTGAATTCAAACTTTAAGCATAAAATAAAATACAATTTTCAGGCTATCTTTTACACCCAAAACTATCTTTGACATTTCCTATAGAGATACCCTGGAAAATTGCAGATTTATTTTCTCGCCTTATGAAAAGAGAAGTCCTAAACATAATTAGTGAATTTGATTTATTACTATTTATGAGTTTCATTGAAAGCATTGTCAAGTGGAAAAGCTCATCAGCCTTCCATAGGTTAAATTTATATTCTTAAAATGTTATCAATATAACTAACTTAGTGAGGGCATATTTCACAAGACATCTCCAGATACTAGTCAATGTCCTTGGCTTATATAGCTGTAACATTATTTCTTTAATTTGGTCTAGCCTCTTCTAGGCCAGTAATTTTCAGTTACTCATGCACATCAGTATTAACAATGAAGTTTTTGTTGCAGTTGTTGTTTGATATTAATATTAAGACTTGAGACAAAATGAACTTTTAAAGTCTCTATATGCTTTATGGTGTTGATATATTCCTGTCTCTTATACACATCTGAAGACAGAGCAGAAACCCAANTTTATATATATATGTGTGTGTGTGTGTGTGTGTGTGTGTGTGTGTGTGTGTGTGTGTGTGTATAAATTTATATATATATATATATAAATAAATATATACGTGTGTGTGTGTATATATATATAGATAGATAGATAGCAGATGAAATCTGGAGGATTTGTGTCCTAGCTTCAAATAGTAAAAAGCAAATTTAAAAGTCCAATACGAGACTGTTTATGAAAACATCCAGCATAGCAAAGTTAAGAAGGTCCACATGGTAAATGAGTACTTTTTCTGCTCTTATGCAAATAACCAAGCCAAACCTAAGAAGACTGGTAGCTTTATTTTGTGATCAGACAAAACAAGTTTCTATGATTTTTTATGTTTTTTTTTAATTTTTTTTATCAAAAGGGGAAAAGACTACAGGGGAAATCCCATTCTTCAATGGAAATTATACACTGCCTGAAACAAATCTCTGTGTTCCCTCATTCTGTTTCTCCGGGGCTATTGCACAGCACTGTGAACTGTCATTAACTAACAGCGGTTTGGAGGAACCCTTCTTCAGGAAGAGAAGACAGGCAGTGAGTACAGATGCCAGCTATTGCAACCAAGAGAATCAGGAACATGAATTTCTCCCCCATCTTCAGAATTCATCTTAGCCTCCCCACACTTCCAGTGTTCTCTCTCCTAATATGTGAGGCTACTTGTTTCTTAGCTTTCCAAGAGCTCGTGTCAGGAATGTTGCCTTCTACTAGGCCAATTTAACCTTGCTAGCTGAAGCTAGATAGAGTACAGGAGTTGGAGAATAGGTGAAGGGATTCTTGAGCCAGGCTCTGGGACTCAGCTTTAATATTTGTTAAATTTTAAAAGACCTGAGGCTTTTATAGCAATTTGCCCATTTCTATATTTTCCCTAGTAATAAATTATATATTATGAATATACTCTTTATTTTTAAAACGGATATCTGAGAACCCACCATAACAGGACCAGGATGGTAGTAGATGCACAATGTCCTTGTCACCCTCCCTCCTTGGGCAGGGTCTCCTCTTAGAAGACAAGAAACTTAACAGTAGCTGAAACTAGCACCTTTCTGCTTTATTATGGCAGAGCTACTTAGATGCTATAAATCTCAACCCCAAAGTATGGCAGAGACACAAAACACCATCGTTCTATTAGAAGAAATAAATCTATGACGAAGAAAAATATTTGTGGTTAGGTTAAACAGGAACCACTGTTTTTATGGGATTTGCTAACATAGCATGCTTTTTTTTTACATGGTTTAAATTTTTTCTTTGGAAGATTTTTTTTTTTTCTCTTCAAGGATAAGACTTACAGGCAGATAATAAGTGACACAACCCAAAGCATGCTGCCCAGAGCAATGGCATAGGAAACTTGAGGGACCTAGCATCCAAGGACACTGGTTCTCTGGAAGCATGGAAGGACAGTTACTGGATCTTGACTTCTGTGTTTGCAGGAATCTGTACTTGTATCTGACCTGCTTACTGATTGCTTAGGAATTTCAGGCCCCCAGAGCCTGCTTAGTTCTAAAAGAACTAGCCTCTGTCTCTCTCCTTTGCAGAAGGAAGGAAGGGGACCTGCAATCACAGCAATATTGCGCTATGGTCCCACCTGGGCCTCTCCAGATAGCTCAGATGGGAGTCTGCCTGCAATGGAGGCGACCTGGGTTCAATCCCTTGGTCAGGAATATCTCCTGGAGAAGGAAATGGCAACTCACTCTAGTATTCTTGCCTGGAAAATCCCATGGATGGAGGAGCCTCATGGGCTACAGTATATGGGGTCATGAAGAGTCAGACAAGACTGAGAGACTACTACCACCTGGGCCTAATGGACTCCTCTGTGTTGACTATATTCCCTTGCATGAAGTCTACAAACCCAGGTCATTCTGTAACATCAGCTACAAGACTGGCATTGGTCTTGACCTTCAATATCTCCACTATCACAAGACCAGACTATCTGGATCAGGGCCTGGGCTCTGATCAGATGGTGATACTAGTTAACAGGTATCTCTTCCTTTGTCTGGGTTCACTTTTTTGAAGATCTCATTTCCTATGGGGAAGGATCTGAGATGTCTTTCTCAAGAGGGTCTCTGTCCTGGGCAAGGGAGCTTATCTGCACTCTGGTAGGGGAGATCCCCAACCCTACATCCCCTACTGAATTCTCTCCTGATTGGAGTCCTCTTTTTTATTTTTTGGGGTCTAAATCAGTGTCCTTTTTCTCAGAAACTAAAATTGAGGGACTAATACTTTCGCCTGTTGAGTGAAAGTGAAGTCGCTCAGGTGTGTTCAATTCTTTGTGACCCAATGGACTGTAGCCCACCAGGCTCCTTCATCCATGGGATTTTCCAGGCAAGAATACTGCAGTGGGTTGCCATTTCCTTCAGAGGATCTTGAAAGTCAGGGGATCTTCCTGACCCAGGGATCGAATCCGGGTTTCCTGCATTGCAGGCAGACTCTTTACCATCTGAGCCACAAGGGAAGCCCTGATGAGTGTGCCCTCTCTATTTTCCACCTGTCTAATTCAGTCACACCCTGCCAGCCTATATTTTCGGTGCAAGGAATGAATATTGAAAAATATGTTTTCTCTGTTTCCCAGCCTCATGTGCCTCTGCAAATCCATGGCCAGTATCGAAAAGGGGAGATCTATCTCAGAGCTACCCATCCTTTCCATCCACAGGTGTGGTTAGCGAGAGGACTACCGGTGGCGGGCAGCATTTGTTTTGTGATCACTTATCTGTGAACTAAAGGATGTCTGAGGAGGGAAAGGTGATTAGGTAAAGAGGCCAGGATTGTACCTTTCTCATCTGATACAACTATACAGATTAAGAACCTTAATAGGACCTATTGTTTCTTCCACAACAGCCATATACTAGCTAGGCGAAGCTTTACTCAGAATTCTTAGAAATGACCCCATCATTTTCAAGGTCATCAAAGACTGGAGTGTTTGCAGGAAATTTCTGCTCATCCCTAGGTCTGGTGTTCCTTTGGATCAACCCAACGAATCCAGTTCCAACTTGAAGTTTACCCTCAAATTCCACACAGACACACCCACCCCCCACCAACACACAAAAGCATGACTGAGCAATACATCCTCAATTTAATATATATCGCAAGAGTGACAAAGCAGGAGAGAATGTGCTAGCATTCTCATATGCGAAATTATTTAACAACCTCTCTAAGAAATTGTTTTCACGTCCTTTCGAGGCGTTCCACTACCGAGAATACCCTGAAGGCTATCAAGTTCCCCTATCTTCCCATGAAGTACCCACTCTGCTAATACCCCCCTCCCAAGGTCCCTATCACCCCTAATATTTTTAATTCTTCTCCCATATTCATACTGAGTAGCCCAAGTCTCCTACATCTTACCCTAAGCCACACACTCAAACACCCCACAATGTGGAAAGTGACTGAGGATTTCTCCTTAGCAAAATACAATTTCTTATGAGAGAACCTAGGATTACACAGAGCAGGATTTATGGTTGTGTTGAATTACGTACAGAGTTATTTCCTTTGTGAATGGTTGCTTGATTTTTCTCTTCTATAACTTCATGCAAACAACTGCTTGCTTTCTAATACTTTCAAAACTAAATATTATTCTATGTGTGTATTTATTTTTTTATTTTTTTATTATTTTATTTATTTATTTTTTACTCTACAATACTGTATTGGTTTTGCCATACATCAACATGAATCCACCATGGGTGAACTTATGTACATCTGTGTGTATTTATTATATACATACACACTTATATATACATATGTCTACACATGATCCAAACATATAATAGAGTTGGATTAATGGCAGTTTCATTATTAAGATCACAAACTATAGAAATCAAGAAATATCTCATCTACATACTTTGATTTCCTCAGCTCCCCTTCAGTTTTAATGAGCCGTGGTCTAGGACACTGCACTTTCCCACCTATTTGATCAGGTTTTATCAGAATTGAAAACTGCTTTCTTTTGGCCATTCTTTCCTGTAGCAAAAGCTTCTCTATAGCCAGCTCTCCACAAAAATTCAAGACTTCAACTTGTGCCCTGCCTCTCATTTACTCTGGCCCTATTGCAGAAAGCTTGTCTGTTTAGAAAATTCCCTCATACATCTTAGGATCCTCATTATGTAAAAGACTCAATGTTTAGATTTGGGAGTAAGACATCACTGAGTTCAAATCCCTGTTCTGGCACTTATCAGTTATATGAATTAATGTAATACATTTTATATTTTTGATATTCAGTTTTCTTATACACAATATGGAGATTAACATCTTTATCTAAAATAATCTATATACACAAATGTGCACATGCACACCAGTATACAGTCATAGGATAAAGATTCCTAGAAAAGAAGAAAAAGATGAAACCCTAGCAATATTGTTTAAAAAATATAATAGAAAACTACCACAGTGAAAGTAATGTGGTCCCAAACCAGAACAAGATTTTAAAAATTAAATAAATGAAACACAAACAACTTCACAATAAATTTAAAGATCCTCAGAAATTTTGTGTTTAATTCAAGTCATTTTAAGTAACTGGGGAAAATTTACAGTCTATATATTCCACTGAGGAAGATGGGCTTTTTCAGAATGATGCGTAAGTGTTCAGAATACCTGGGTACTGACCATTCTTTTCTCCCCCTGGTGAGAACAGAGACCTATTTATTTTCATAAATTTTCTTTTACTGATAATAAAGCCCACAAGTAAAAGGAGACGTTGTTATGGCAGTAATTCAGCTTTCGAGGCACAGCAAGCCCTGGAAGGTTGAGCAGTAAATCACCCACAATGGCTTGACACCTTCAAGACTCTGAGGGACGAAGGAGGCTCCTGTGGGAAGTGCTGTGTCCAATCATGGCATAGAAGGGGAATCTTCTTTTCTATATTGTGTGAGCATCTCTGAAAATGTGCTATTTCTTCCTATGAATCATTGGCCCATCATACTAGCTGAAGAATTCACCTATAGAGTATTAAATTAATTCTTTACCTCATTCCTTCTACGAAACAGTATCAGTCAAATCAAAGATTTGAAGATAAAGAAAAAGCACAAAACACTGGAGATTTTTTTCTTAAGCATCAGAGTGGGAGAGCTTTTCTAAATAAACTACTTTCAAGAATTACTGATAAACTTGAATACATGGGGAAAACATTTCTTTACTTGAAAAAAGATACATATACACACATACATACTAAACAAGCCAAAGACAGTGCACAAACTGAAAGAAACTATTTTCTACCAAATATTAAAGGATTTATCTCCTTAGTGTGTAAATACCTCTTACAAAACAAGGAAAATATAAAACATTCACTAGGAATAAATGAATATGTGGCAGGAACACAGCTCAAGAAAAAGTAAAATAAGTAATTTTAAATCTTTGAGAAAAAGGTTCAGCTTTATGCAAGAAATCCAAATCAAAACTACAAGTTGATATTTTTTAAGTGCCTGACTGGCAAAATTAAGAAAGTTTAATAAATAACCATAGCAGTTAGGATATAGGTGAAAAGGCACGCTCACTTATGATTAATTACTATGGAAGATAAATGGCTCCAACCACCACTGAAGATAACTTCATGGTATCTTTACAAATCTGAAAGGCATATGTCTCATCAACAATTTTATTCCTAGTGAAAGTCACTCAGTGGGGTCTGACTCTGCGACCCCATGGACTATACAGTCCCTGGAATTCTCTAGGCCAGAATACTGGAGTGGGCAGTTGTTCCCTTCTCCAGGGAATCTTCCCAACCCAGGGATCAAATCCAGGTCTCCTGATTTGCAGGTGGATTCTTTACCAGCTGAGACACAAGGGAAGTCCAAGAATACTGAAGTGGGTAGCTTATCCCTTTTCCAGGGGATCTTCCCAACCTAGGAATCAAACCGGGGTCTCCTGCATTGCAGGCAGATTCTTTACCAACTGAGCTATCAAGGAAGCCTGTTTATTCCTAGAAATGTATCCAAAATATTTACTTGTAGATGCATATTGAAGAATTTCATCACAGTAGCTCACTGATACAAAAGGTTGGAAATAACAAAAATATTTATCAAGAAGGTTCTAGTTAAATAAGTAGTGTATGCTCATGCAACATTAAGCTATGCAGTAGTCTAAAGGACTAGGCAATTTCCATGGAGTGATACAGAATCTCCAGAAAATTTATGAGAAGTTCAAGGTGAAGAAAAATGTTTATATCAGTTACAGTTGTATTACATGCTAGAGGCCATGCATCTCTAGGTTTACATATATATATATTTTTTACATATTACATATATATAATATATATGTATGTATCTATGTATAGACAACTTCTGGCAGGGTATTCAAGAAACTAAGAAAAGTTAATAGTCAAAGGATAGTGTTACTGGAGGAACAGGGAGCAAAAAGTAAGAGGAACTATTTTTTCAATTGAATGACTTTTTGTTTTCAAATTAAACGCTATGAGCACCTATTACCTTTTCAAATAAATCAATAATGAAATAACAAAAATATATAATAAATAGAATAGTCATCCATGATAATTTGAGCACAGAGGAAAATGGCAGGAGATATATGGGTGCTTTTTCACTCATATATATTAATGAATAATTTTAATAACATTAAAAATATATTGATTCCAAATGTTATATGTGTGTGCATGCATAAATACATCTCTCTGCTTAAAAAATAGTTTTTCTAAGACTGCTTTCTTATATATCAATTTATCTTGGTAAATTAAAATTCAGGCAAATTAATTATCAACATTAAATGAAACAAATGCTTTGTTTTGAAAAAATGCTAAAGAATAACAATACCAAAAATTATATTTAGCTTTTTTATTATACTGATATTCTATTAAAATTTGTTTTCTTCATCAAAATTTATAAAAGATTTGGATTTTTATCACAGTTGTTACTTTTCTGAATAATACTTACATTTAAAGAGCTAGTGATTAATTTTATGGTTGTACTCTAGATTTTATACCATTACTTGAGAAAAATGCGTTGAATACAAATTTAACCTAATAATTAGAAGTATTCAAAAATTATCTGTTCATTTTTCATATTTTTATTTAGTTTATTTTATAAATACTTTGGCTACTTAGAGAATAAATTTATCCTCATGAGTGTTATGATTAGAATTTCCATAGTTGTCACTGTACTCAATTAGCAAAGATTTCAAGTAGATCTTTAGTAGTGAGTTAACTGAATTGAGCCATGGCATATTCAGTGGTCAAAACAATATCATTTAAATACATGTATATAAAGTACCAATTATTTTATTTAAAAAATATTCAAAGATAGAATTATTGTTTGTAGCATTTGAAGAAATTTGATTTATTTCATGGCCAGATCTACATCAAAATCTTTGTAATTTCTTTCTTTTTTCTCTCTCTTTATATCCTCCTTTTTAAGGGAGGAATCACAATAGTTAACTATGAAAGGAAAATAAGACTGGATATTCAATTTTTATATTTTTATCTGTAATATTTACAATTTCTATCTATAGTAGATAGAATAATGGTATGTCATTTGTATTTGTTATGGGAAACACGTTGAGTGGATTTCTGGAAAAGAGATTATGCACTCCTCTCCCCATTACTTTTTATACTTTTATAAGAAGATTATGACAATGAAAGCAAAGTATTTTGCAAAAATATTGAAAAGCTTGGATCCTATATGATCACTGTCTATGTGATGATTTGAAGATCCCCAGACAATGGTTAAAAAAAAAAAAAAAGGCAGTTTATCAGAGAAGAGGTGATTCTGGGAGACAATGACAGAGGGACAGTGAAATAAATGAGACAGAGAATGAAAGACGAAGTGCACTTCCTCATGTCATCTACCTGGATGTCAATCTCCAATAGGGCAAAGCTGGGGTTCTGCCTGACACACATGTCTCAGGATCATTTTCCAAGAGATCACTAGCTAAGCATTAATTCTCTGGCTAGTCAAGCTTGCAGCAGCTTGGGAAGAGCAGGCTCTGGCTGCCGGAGAGAACCCCCAGTGAGCAGGACGTCAGGGCAAGTGTGCATGGTGGAGGTAATGTCTGAGGAACTACAGAGGAAGCTTCAGCACTAGCTTTAATCCCTGCCACTTACTTAGAGCGATGGTGCACTTGATCATCACCACCAGTGCCCTCAAGTTTGGTGAGTCTTCCCTCTCTACTGCCCAAACTGAAGACTCCTGAGACTTGGCAGCTGGTCAGGTGCTCTGGACAGGACTTGCCTGGAAGGGGAGTGAGCCAGCTGGAGAACAGACAGACCTCAGGTCCATCAGACATGTAGTGTTTTATTCATGTTTGCCTATATGGAAGGTATTCTGCTTCTAGAAATATCCTCAGTCTTTGTTTGGGGATGCTGCTACTCCACATACTTTCAGTTCATATGAATCAGGATGAGAACATGCCTATTTAAATCAGGGCAGTTTAAATAAGGGCAGGTTAAATAGTGAGATCTTTGCTAAGAATACCAGAAAAGATATTGCATCTTTGCTCTGGAACTGAAGTTAGAAAGATTTTGTCCTGGTACCACTGTGTGCTATTATGTGATCACAGGAAAAGAGCCTCTCAGAATGGGTCAGCAGAGGTGTGAGCTTAAGAGAAAGAAAAATTAGGTTCTGAGCCATCATTCAAAGGTAGGTACAGTCCCCTTCATAGCCAATCTAGGTGACAAGAATCTCTTTAAATAAGTCAGTTGGAGTAAGACTTTTGGATTTTGAATCCAGAGGTTTCTAAATGCAAAACTAGATTATCAAGTGATTATAATATCTAAACTAATATTAACATCCTATTTAAAGAATTTGGGGCAATAAACAAATCTTTAATAAACAGAAACAAGTGTGACCTTGGGTAAGTTTTCAAAACTTTTTAGTGTCTTAGTATCCACTGTGATGACATTATAGAGGGGCTGGGAAGGCAAAAAAAAAAACAAAAAAAACTAATAAAAGTGTCAGCTGTAAAGTTTTTGTCACATCATTTCATGAGCTCCATGAGGAATAGGAGCCTGGTATCTGTTTGTTAACCACTGTAAATCCAGCACCAATCATGTTCCTTGCACATAGTAGAAAGTTGAAAGTGTTAGTCACTCAGTCATGTCCAACTCTTTGCAACTCCATGGACTGTAGGCTGTTCTGTCCATGGAATTTTCCAAGTAAGAATACTGGAGTGGATGGCCATTCCCTGCTCCAGGGAGGTCCTGCACGTAGTAAAGCATCAACAAGTGCATGGATAGCAGAAAGTAGAAGTGACAGTCAAAAACTGAGCAACCGTCACGATAGTAACACCAGTGGACAGCCATCAACAACCAAGACAGCCCTGCTGGTAGGCGTGCCTACCAAAAATGAGCTAGGGAGAATGAGGACGCAAATAATAGAGTGAAACATATATAGATATCTTCTTATATACAATATATGCGACCTCATATTCTAAACTTTTGACTATCTTTGGTTTCTACCTTCAAAATAGCATATGAAGGGTAATGTTGCCCACTGGTCACTATTTTATGGAAAAAAAAAAAACACTTTCAGACTGTATTTCCTTGATTATGTAGCTCTTTTAAATGAACGTCTTTACTCCTGAAGAAAGATTCATGCCTAAATCCCTCCAACATTTTCCCTTGGAAGCAGCATCTTGTTTGTGCTACATAACTCTGCTGTTAAAGGGACATTTTGGGATTATATGCTGAGTATATGCATGGCACTACTGTGGAAGTAACTTCATTTTAAGTCTCTCAATATGAGCAGGACAGTTTTACTATTATGAGTCATGACTCAAATTTAAATACCATTTTTTAATGTTTCCCTACATCTACCAATCCTAAGGTAGAATACTACTGAGAATCAGAGTTTAAGGTATGGCCTTATATCACATGGAAAGGGCAGAATAGAGCCAGGGTTAAAACCCACATCTCTATAATCTAAAACATTCAAGGACTAGACCAAAGACACAGTAAAACTGAAAATTCTATTTTGATCAGGTAACCAATTCAAGTATCAAGAATTTACTCATCCCACTATACCAGATTCTCACATCCTCAAGGTCTGCTGCTGCTGCTGCTGCTGCTGCTAAGTTGCTTCAGTTGTGTTTGACTCTGTGTGACCCCATAGACGGTGGCCCACCAGGCTCCCTCGTTCCTGGGATTCTCCAGGCAAGAACACACTGGAGTGGGTTGCCATTTCCTTCTCCAATGCATGAAAGTGAAAACTGAAAGTGAAGTCGCTCAGTTGTGTCCGACTTGTAACGACTTCATGGACTGCAGACCACGAGGCTCCTCCGTCCATGGGATTTTCCAGGCAAGAGTACTGGAGTGGGGTGCCATCTCCTTCTCCACGTTAAGGGTTACTTCCTTTTAGCTATGCTTCCTCTTGTTATGTTCTCAGGAAATAGGAACTAATTTGAATATATGTTCAGTGATTCACTGAATAAATATTTGTTTAGAGCCTAAAACAACAAGCCACTGGGCTAACACTGATTAAAGTAAAACATATATAACAAAAATCATAAACGGCCTGCCACAGGAAAAACAATAATAAAATTGTAATACCCACTTTTTGATTTGTCAAAGTCAATGGAATAGTATTTTACATCAGTCACCTGAATGACTTAAATTGCCTATTCTCAGAATAAACACTTTGTTTTTCCAATAGGAGGCCGTTGATGGAGCAGAACGGGATCATATTTGACATTCATGGAGTTTGACAACTGCCATCACTGTTTAATCAGATATTTATAGGCATCTTCATTTGTTATTATTTTTTCTAAATTGCAAACAAGACAAATATCAACAAGTATTCAATACTTTGGGCTAAAATCAAAATAAATTCAGTGGATTATATCAGTCATATACTACCACACAAACTTCCATGTCACTATACTTTCAATAATACTTGCTCCAACATAGTGGACAAAATTCTAAAAGGTTAACTTTCCTTTCTTATTTACTAATAATCACAAAGACCACATTTCACTGCAGATGAACCATCTATCTTCAATTTCTGACTTTTTTTCCTTTATGTATGAAGGAATTGAGGAGGAATCAAAAAATAAAAGTTAAGCATTCTAGCAAGAAGAACAATTACTCTATTGATTTTCTATTTAATTTCATAAAATATCTTTCTTTTTCTAGGAATTCCCCTCCTTACTCCAAATAACACAAACCTTTGCAATACTTCAAACTAAAGTATGGATCATAGTATTACAACTGCTTTACAAAAGGTCAAAAAACATTTTCTATTATAAAGACTGCTGGCCCAGAATAAACATAAATTTTTAATTTTATACTGTTTAAAATCAATGAATATATATGTGAATATACATATTATATGATTTCATAGAGTCATATGCAAGATATTTCTTCTTTCTGAAATGTACTAAAAACACTTAAATTTCTCAAGAGTGTTGACTAAGTGTTCTATTTTATTTTTAGATTATTTTTACAGTATTTAGAGATAAGGAATACAAGAGTGGCATTCAATTATTGCTTACTAACTATATTTGATAAAGGAAAATTTAAAGGCTCTATTGTCCACAGAACACAAACTACTTAACAGTGACAATCTGTATAGGCTTGTATAATAACACTAATTTAGAAGTGCATAAAACAATGAAATACTATATATTATAAATATTGATATTATATAACACCTAGGGCAATATAGGGCTTCCCTTGTAACACAGATGGTAAAGAATCCTCCTGCAATGTGGGAGACCTGGGTTTGATCCCCAGATTGGGAAGATGCCCTGGAGAAGGGAAAGGCTACCCACTCCAGTATTCTGGCCTAGAGAATTCCATGGACTGTATAGTCCATGGGGTTGCAAAGAGTCAGACACAACTGAGAGACGTTCACATTCATGTACTATGCCCCCAAGACTTAAGTATAGCATAAAACTAAGAAATTGTCTGAATATATTTTCATTCATCTATATATCTGTATATATGTATATATAAAGATAGTTTACAAGTAGCTTAAAAAACTGATGAAGATGTAGAAACAACCAAGTTGGAAAAATGAAGTTATTTCTCAGAGAAAACTCCAAAATGTCTATTTCCTTAATTATAGATTATAATAAAAAGAGCAAGGCATAAATACCACAACATTTTAGGGAAATGAAAATATATCTTCAAGATCCAATGTGACTAACTCTCTACTATTTAAATTATTTTTCTCAGTAAAAATGATAGGCTTTTAAAGGAGATAAAATATTTAGGTGTTTGAGGGAGAAACTGGTATGTAAAATATACCAGAGCTAACTGGAGGTAATTCTAACTATCAGAGCATCAAGAATCTATTTGTGAGAGATACATTTTAAGTGGTATAAATACATGACTTACTTAATTAGTTAAGATACATTTATGGTCAAACAATTGAAACCAATGGTGTTAGCTGCAAGTGGATGGATATCTTATTTGAGTAATACTGTAAGTTCATAGGGCACTGGGAGTTTACAGATTCATATAGTAAACAAAGGTACATGTTACTATAGACAGATATTGAACAGAAAACATGATTTTTTTTCATTTTAAGAGAAAAAGTTTGGGTGCCCCTGCTGTAGCTGATTCAGTGAATGATTTCTAAAAGTCTCCTACAGTATCCTTGCATCATTTGTTCAAGATTAAAAATTCTGGGTAGGAATATGCAATTAGCTAGGCTAAGTCACCTTTCTATGCCCTGGCTTTTTCCTGTTGAAGAAAGAAATAATCTGATCCTTTTAATTTACTTCTAGAACATGCAGTACAAGCTTGCACCAAAGCTACATGAAATGCAAAATCCCTTCTCTAAAGAAAAAGGGGGGGTGAATACTATAGAGATACTTTTTTTTGCAAAGCGAATATTGACTATACTTAGACAAAGTAGTAAGAAAACCTTTTCTCCATTTTATAAAAAGATCATTTTATAATAATCTTCCAAAGTTATACCATTTGTTTATATACTTGCTTATCTATTTGTTTAATTTATATTTTGTCAGTTTAACTTGCTTGTTGTCATCAATGGCTAAAACGCAGATCTCACAAGAATCAGAACTTGTCTCTCTGGTTCAAGGCATTAAGACCAGACTCTGGTATATCGACACTTAGAGGATCAATATTTATTTGTTGAACTACTTGCCTGATCAATAAAGGGATGCTAATGTGTGGAAAATATCACTTCTCCAATTTCTTGGCCGGATTCAATCCTTCTGAGTCACTTTTGACACAGTTCTGTGGTGCACTTTCAACCTCAAATAATTGTTATGACATAGAAGCCTTGACTAAAGGAAAGATGGAGAGCTTCCCACACTGTGTTTTAGCAGATTCAGCAGGTTTACTGCTACTCCTCTCGTACAAAGTGAATTTCTGACCTACTTTCTCCAATGTTAGTGTGCTGAAGTTAACAACAAATTTGTGATGTTGAAGAATCATATGTAAAATAGATGCCTCCTCCTGGTCCCTCTGACATTACTTTGAGTTTGAAAAAGATTTTTCAAATTCCAATTGTATTTGAAAGATAAATGTAAACTGGACTTCTTGGAATAGCTTCCACACTGAGAAGTTTCTAACATCTAATTCTGAAGAAAGAGTCAATAGTAAAGATTTGAAAAGAGTAACGTTATTTATTGTGGCAAAAATATCAGAAAGATATTCGATTTTTTTTTGTTTGTGGGTAGACATGAGAAGATAAACAGATGTCAAGATTTAAGATCAGGATTCAATAAATTCTGGGTGATGCTGTCTAAAACTCTTTTATCCCTTAATACCCAGTTCCAGGTTCAGGTAGGTAAAAGGCTTATCTGAACTTTCAAGGTGACTTCCATTCCATGATTCCATTACACCCTACTTTATTTGAAAATTTATCATTTTATTTTTACATTTTTTTCTATATTTCTCTACTCAAATGTTATCATCCAAATGTACAAGCCTCATCTTATTCTTTATGTCCTCAGAATCTAGCTCAACATATAACAGTATTTACAGTTATATAGTACTTACAGTTCAATACATTATTCTTAAAATTAACTGGCCTAAAATACATACAGTCATGCAACTTGCTGAAAAATCAATGACAAGTCTATTCCTACGTTACCTGAAGAAANTGTCCTCAGATCTAGCTCAACATTATACAGTATTTACAGTTATATAGTACTTACAGTTCAATACATTATTCTTAAAATTAACTGGCCTAAAATACATATAGTCATGCAACTTGCTGAAAAATCAATGACAAGTCTATTCCTACGTTACCTGAAGAAATGTAATATGTTAAATACGAACATGATTTCTACTCCTGAACCTGAAATTGAATTCTCTCTTCTTTGTTAAGCAGTAAATATTATAGTGTTAAACAATATAAGCAGTATGTAAATAATCAGCGAGGACCATCTCCCAAATATGAAAATACAGTTCACAGACAAGATAACTGTTACCTTTTCTCTTTTAAAGAGATAAGAAAGTTAACACACAGATGTAGTCAGGCAACAGAAAAAAAAAAAAAGGAAGAAAAAAGAGGAGAGGGAGTGAAAGGTAGAGAACAAAATAGAAGTTCATCCTTAAGAAAATGGATAAAGGCAGAAAATCCCAGTGGCACCTTATTTATACCACGGTACTTTTAGATCATTTTAAATGAGGCTTTCAGAGTTCTCCAGAAAACAAACTCTGTCCTTCTCAAGGTTCCTATATTTTCAAGATGCTTCAGGACATCAAGTAATTTCTGTAAAGACTTTACCCATTAGTAATTTGCGGACATCATAGTCTTTATAAACTTAAAAGAAGAAAAATTATTCATAATTTAAAATCTTTTTCATGCAATTTTTGTATTTTATCCTACTCAAGGCTTGGAAAAAAAATTTTTTTTTTAATTTATAAACTAGTTATTGAGTACTCTGTGTATCCCATTTTAAATCTTCCCTGGTGGCTCAGACAGTAAACTGTCTGCCTATAATGTGGGAGACCTCAGTTCAATCCCTGGGTCAGGAAGATCTCCTGGAGAAGGAAATGGCAACCCACTCCAGTATTCTTGCCTGGAAAATCCCATGGACAGAGGAGCTTGGTGGACTACAGTCCATGGGGTCGCAAAGAGTCAGACACAACTGAGCGACTTCACTTTCACTTTACTGAGTACTCTGTGTATTCCATGTTAAATGTCATATTGAACAAAAGTACACAGTTTAAAAGTGAACATTCCCTTAAACCCCAGGCCCCAGTGTTCTGGGTCCTACAATGAGGACAGCAGAGTTTCCTTTTACTCCCTGGTGGACATGAGGCATGAGGGGGAGCTACCATTGTTTTAATTTACTGAGATGAGGAGTTTGCTGATTTGCAAAGTATAACCTAGACTATTGTTTTACATATCAGAATTACATCTCCCATAAAATAAAAAAAAATATTATTTTATTTTATAATTTTGTATTATTCAAATTCATGCCACCATAGATAAAGAATGTCACCTGCTATATCAGTAAACAAAGGATGTTGCGGCCATCAAGTCCTCAGCCACTGCAGTCACCCCTCCTCCACTCCCACGATGGCGTACCCTGAGGGGATTCAGATGGAGGAAACAAGATATCCGCCCCAGATACTTAAAGAAAGGTTTCAGTGAGCCCAGACTCTTTCATCTCACCGTATACAGAAAAGGGCTAAATTCATTAACTTGAGATGTCTGTTTTTCTTTAATTAACAGTACCGGATTTATGTGTGTGTGTGCACAAAATCTCCTGTATGTCCTGGTTCTTTCCTTATCTCTTTGGAATAATCCCTCAGAGCTAACTAAGAGACTGTCTCCCAGGTTTCAGTCATCAGCATGTCCATCAAGTAGTAAAATATAATTTTCTCAACTAGATTGTGCATTTTTTTCAGTTGTCATTACTTTGTATTTTTCTATATCTTCTCTTATTAACTTGGAAAATCACTGATATTAGTCCATGTTAATTCACTTTATTCTTTTCAACAGATATATGATATTTTACAAAATTAATGTAACATAACTGATACAGTGAATTGATTGAAAGAATATAACATGTAGTAGAAGAGGACTCCATATAGACTCAAACTTTCATGAAAAAAAAAAAAGGTGAGTGAATAGCACAGAAATTAAGGAAGATGGAGAATTCAGAAAGAAGCCTAGGATAAACTGAAGATCAAAAGTGGTACACTAAGAAGTGAGGTAAGTCTGCTAAAATGTAAAAATTAAGAAGGAAACATAGACAAAAGCAACGGAGAGTTACTCATCATCTGAGAGACGTTGTCTTTTGAAATTTATATTCATACTTACTATATAACCAAAAATACTATCAGATATAGTCACCTACTTAGGGTTTAAAACATGCTTGTAGAGTAATGATATTAATAAAAATAAAAGTAATCCCCTACTACTTATTGGAAACTTAGTATGTACCAGACACTGTGCTCTGTACCAAGTGCCTGTGCTAAAACTTGAAAAGATCTCTACAGCCAATTTCACTCAATTCACTCAGTACACATTTTCTAAATTCCTCTTTCACAACCACATGTAATCTACCAGTGAGGTCTGTGGTCTCTACTTTCAAAATAGATTCCAAATCTGAACATTTCTCATCACTTCCACAGCTCTCCTCTAGACCAAGCCATCTTCATTTTTAGAAACAATTAATATCTTTCTAAATACTTTCCCTGCTCCCACAGTTAATGGTTTCAGCGTGTAAAGCAGATCATGCTGGTGGTGGTTTATTGCTAAGTCATGTCCTACTCTTGCAACCCCATGGACTGTAGCCCGCCAGGCTGTGTTCATGGGATTCTCTAGGCAACAATACTGGAATGGGTCGCCATTTCCTTCTCCAAAAGCAGATGATGTACCCCTCTTATTCAAATAATTCTCATGGATTCTCAGCCCGGAGGCGTGATTCTAATAAAGAAGTATTACTCAGAGGGAAAATGAAGAGAAAGATGATGCCAAGGAAACACCTAAAAAATTAGTCACAAAATCCTAATAGTCAGGTTGTCCCATCAAGAATGATAGAACTGCTGATGTAGCTCACTAGATACAAAGAGTCAGACAGCAACACGAGCTGCTGGGATTTGGGGGAGCTGTGACGTGGGCACATGAACTTTGTCTGTACCGAACTGTTATTACCTGCCACAGGCAGCCACCCAGGTAACCCTAGACTCGAAAGGCTGATGAAAAAGTACCTGCCACAGGACAGCAGCATGGTTCAGTTAATAGCAAGAAAATCACAGAGGAGACAGACAGGGAAGCCTTCAGGAGGATCATCAGAGGACTAGGGTGCAGGAGACAACAGCAGATCAGAGAGCTGCTGAGAAATGTATTAAGTTGACCAGCCAGCAGCACTAATGGAGGGTCAGAAGGAATTGATAGTGACTTCCTCGCAGGCCCTGTGCACAGCTGCTAGCAGCAGGAAGAGCAGGCAGGGTGAGAGGAAGGAGCAGCTAATCAAACTGTCTAATGTGCTGAAGAGACAAGCAGTGGGATCAGACAGCAGGGGTAGGAGATTCAACTGCAGGAGGATCAGAGGAATGGGAAAGGCAAAGACAGAACAAGGTCAGGCAGGAGTCTGGAAAAGGAGTCGCTCATTGGGCAGCAGGCTGACGAGCCAGCTGTGACAGCTCCCTGCATAGGAAAGGGAGCCAACTACAGGAGAAGTGAGCAGGGCTGAGGGGACAGGGCGATTTTTAGAGCCCAGGAATCTCAGAGTCAGAAGAGCTAATCAGAGCTGACAGCAACTCTGCAGAGCTGGGGGTGGGGCTGGATGTGTGTCTGCTGGTGCTTTCAGGCCAAGGGTTTATTTTCCACACCACAAGTGGAGCATACTGCTCAGCTCCTTTCTCCATTCTCCCAGGGCTCCGGGGACTGTGATTTGAAGTCTCCTTGACAAAGCAGGGCAGAGGCCAAGTCTCAGCTCCTGTCAGTACAGTGCCTATGCCGAGGAACAGAGGCCCGCCCTGGAACCCTGGCCAGCCTGATCCACCAGGGCAGATAAACACACAAACACTCCTTTTCTTGTTCATTCTTTCTTTCTTCATTTTGAAACATAAAATCATGCATTATTGGAAAAGGTGCATAAAGGATTCCAAAAGTAAAGGTTTAGGTCAAAAATATGACACATCTTAAATGTGTCAGGAACGTCTGTTCCATGGCCTTTAAGCTTCAGGTATAGTCACTCCCCACATATATACATTATGTTCCTTTTTCCCTCCATCAAACCACTGCAAATATTTTTTTTTCCTGTTAGAATACACCATCAGAAACAAACACAACCTTAAAACTGCAGTCTTGTGGAGTGTTTAATGCAATAGATTCTGTAAGAGAAAATATATATAAAGTTTGAAAACCTATTTTCTTACTATTTTTTCCTGTTGATGGCTCTTAACTTTTGCTAATATAAGGCAATCACCTTCAAACCTATCTAGAATGTTTAGACAGCAAGCTGGCTTCCTCTAACCTATATTTTTCTTATTTGTGACAGCTTGAGAATTCAAATGCACATAATATAGTTAACAATAATATCTTTTTTGAGTGATTAACTGGAAAAATGATATGAGGTTAAAAACTATTCACACCCCCACCTTGCTGGGAAATGAGGCTCATAAGGTTAACAAGTTTAACCAAAGTTACACACTAGCAAGTGGATAAGCCGAATCTCAACTGCTATCCATTTGCCTACTATGCTGCATGGCCTTTGTGTTTCCAAAAAAATTAAAATATGCTGGATGAAAATTTCCATCAGTTTTACTAATCTTCTCACTTTTATTATCTTCAAGAAACAGACTAAAGGAACCTTTTTTCCAAGGGTTAGAATTTCTGTGCATTATGGAAAATCGTCTGCATATATTGAGAATGTGGTAGGTGACATTCTTACAAGTAGTGAGACTGCTATATTTGGAAGGTGTGAAAGAATGTCCTTATTATATCCCTTCTGACCTCCTGTATAATCTGCATAAGAATCTGACCAAGAAAGAAACTAAAAATGTTATTTTAGTATATGAAGTAATTTATCCAATATTAACTAGTCTTGAAACTGTGTAACTAAAACAATGTGCTCCTAGAACAAGAATAGAGAGGTTGATTAATGAAACAAAATAGAAAATTTAGATTCAAGTAAGTATAAGATTTAAATTAGTATAAAGGTGACATTTCAGATGGCCAAGGGAATGATGAATTTGCTAGTGGTTTGGGATTAATTTTCTATTAAAAATAGTAAGATCCTTGTGTCAAAAAAAATACAAAAATGCATTTCAGACAGATTAAATTTGAATTTGATAGAGTCTATGTTGGAATATGGGCTTCCCAGGTGGCTCAATGGTAAAGAAACCACTTGCAACGGAGGAGACACAGATGTGGGATTCAATCCCTGGGTAGGGAACATCCCTTGGAGGAGGAAATAGCAAGCCACTCCTGTATTCTTGCCTGGGAAATCCCATGGACAGAAGCCTGGTGGGCTACAGTCTGTGGGGGTGCCAAAGAATTGGATGCTACTGACCAGATCAAATTGCCAACATCCGCTGGATCATGGAAAAAGCAAGAGAGTTCCAAAAAAACATCTATTTCAGATTTATTGACTATGCCAAAGCCTTTGACTGTGTGGATCACAATAAACTGTGGAAAATTCTGAGAGAGATGGGAATACCAGACTACCTAACCTGCCTCTTGAGAAATCTGTATGCAGGTAAGGAAGCAACAGTTAGAACTGGCCATGGAACAACAGACTGGTTCCAAATAGGAAAAGGAGTACGTCAAGGCTGTATATTGTCACCCCGCTTATTTAACTTTTATGCAGAATACATCACGAGAAACGCTGGACTGGAAGAAACACTGGACTGGAAGAAACACAAGCTGGAATCAAGATTGNTGACTCATTGGAAAAGACTCTGATGCTGGGAGGGATTGGGGGCAGGAGGAGAGGGGGATAACGGAAGATGAGATGGCTGGATGGCATCATGGACTTGATGAACGTGAGTCTGAGTGAACTCCGGGAGATGGTGATGGACAGGGAGGCCTGGCGTGCTGCATTTCATGGGTCACAAAGAGTCGGACACAACACGACTGAGTGACTGAACTGAACTGAATTGAAAGTACATCATGAGTAAAGCTAGCCTGGATGAAGCACAAGGTGGAATCAAGATTGCTGTGAGAAACATCAATCATCTCAGATATGCAGATAACACCACCCTTATGGCAGAAAGTGAAGAAGAACTAAAGAGCCTCTTGATGAAAGTGAAAGAAGAGAGTGAAAAAGTTGGCTTAAAGCTCAACATTCAGAAAACTGAGATCATGGTATCCAGTCCCATGACTTTATGGCAAATAGATGGGGAAACAGTGGAAAGAGTGGCATATTTTATTTTGGGGGGCTCTAAAATCACTACAGATGGTGATTTTAGCCATGAAATTAAAAGATGCTTACTCCTTGGAAGGAAAGGTATGACCAACCTAGATATTATATTTAAATGCAGAGACATTACTTTGCCAAATAAGGTCCATCTAGTCAAGGCTACTTTTTTCCAGTAATCATGTATGCATGTGTGGTTTGGACTATAAATAAAGCAGAGTCCCGAAGAATTGATGCTTTTGAACTGTGGTGTTGGAGAAGACTCTTCAGAGTCCCTTGGACTTCAAAGAGATCTACCAGTCCATCCTAAAGGAGATCAGTCCTGAGTGCTCATTGGAAGGACTGATGTTGAAGCTTCAACTCCAATACTTTGGCCACCTCGTGTGAATAACTGGCTCATTTGAAAAGACCCCGAAGCTGGGAAAGATTGAAGGCAGGAGGAGAAGTGGACGGCAGAGGATGAGATGGTTGGATGGCATCACCAACTCATAAGACAGGAGTTTGAGTAAACTCTGGGATAGACATGGAGGCTTGGCATGCTGAAGTCCATGGAGTCACAAAGAGTCAGACACGGCTGAGCGACTGAACTGAACTGAACATGAGAACAACCTCCAGGCAGGCAAGTAAACAGCATATTATTTAATGATTATTGTTTTGTCAGTTACTGAAGTAGGTCGGCATTTCCTTCTCCAGGGGATCTTCCCAACCCAGGGATTGAATCGAGGTCTCCTGCATTGTAAGCAGAGGCTTTACAGTCTAAGCTACCAGGGAAGCCCCAGTGTTAGTGATAAGCCTTTCTTATCTTTCCCTTCAATTCTTCATTTCTCAACCTATAGTACTTACATATGTAAATAGATTAGATAAAGAGAGAGATAATCACTCAATAAACAGCCATTATTATTACAATGGGACAGTAGAAATTGATGTTTAAAATTAGTCAGACTGGGTTCAAACCTTAGGAGGCAACTAGAGAGTGAAAGTGAAAGTCACTCAGTTCTGTCCGACTCTGGAACCCCATGGTTGATGCAGCCCATGGAATTCTCTAGGCCAGATACTGGAGTGGGTAGCCTTTCCCTTCTCTGGGGGATCTTTCCAACCCAGGCGTTGAACCAGGTCTCCCACACTGCAAGTGGATTCTTTACCAGCTGAGCCACAAGGGAAGCCCACAAGGCAACTGGAGCTGAATTCACATTCTGCTTTCTGAGTTTACTAGCTGTGTGACCTAGATTATGTCACAATAAATCACTAGGCTTGTTTCCTTATCTGTGCAGTGAAGATAATACTAACCCATGGGGCTGTCATATGGATTAAATGAGTGATGCACATAAACCCCAGTGCCTATTATATAGCACATATATATATGTTCTTAAAACTTTTTTAATTGCCAAGGAAAACAAAATAGTATCAAGAGTTAAGCAAAAGAAAAAAAAGAAAATTAGAACAAAGGATGTGATATGTGATTATTAATTCATCCACATCACTGCTGTGGGTCAAATTTGGTATTAGTTGTTTCTTTTTCCCTGGAAGGTCAGGGGTGTTCAGATGTGACTCACAGATGCCAGCCTTGGGCCTCATGAGAGAGCTTCAGGAGAGAAAGATGAGTGAGTTGCTAGCAAGACCCTGAGTGGGAGCTTTCCTGAGTTTCAGTGACCCTTGAGCTCAGAAACAGAGCCAGCTGTTTTCTTGCTGTGGCTTTTATTTACTGAATATCTCTGGGATGATGGGATTTGGGTTTCCTGTGCTTTCATCAGAGCTCTGGCATGGTTCCTCATCACTTGCCCTGTGTTTTCCACACGGGCATTTTTTTTTTCCCTTTGGCATCATTTAAAATTAGAGCCTTGGTTCCTGCCTCATAGAAACAAGATTCTGAATACCACAGTTGCTTATTATTATTATTATTATTATAATTCCTTTATTAGAGATCACTTACATCAGGATACTTGAAATAATTGGAGGAAATTTTAAAAATCTGAAATGTAGAAAATGTTCTGGGCAAACCAACTGATATTTATTTTTCAGGTAGCTTAAGACAGAAATGCCAATGTGAGCCTTCCAGGATAATGCTTACCTTCCCTAGAGTGCGGCCACTCTTAAAATCTAAAAGGTGAATGCTATGCACACAGTGTTCAATAATTGATATTCTGTGCTATTTATCATGGAATCCAAAATGTTTCTTTCCTTTCTACCCTCTGAGTCCAGAAAACTAATGGTGCCAACCTTGTGATAAAATAAATCATTCATTCTTGTTGAACTAGGGCTATTAATAAAAATTGTAAAAATATCATACTATCCATATAAGCTCACATCTGAGAACTTTAGCATTTTTTCACATGCCTAGAACACACTGGCATTTTTAATTCTTCTATAATTAGTAGAAAAATATTAGTTATAAATAGCATCATAGTGTATATATGAGGAGATTTAAAAAAATGACTAGAAATAAGATTTATATTTGTGTCACAACTCTGATACTATAAGATGGCCTGGATATGTATTGAACTTCATGGACACCCAATAACAAATGTTTATTGAGTGTCCTGGCATTTCCTCTTTGAAAATAAGCATAAATGTCACAAGGTCAAGTACAGTTCACTACGACAATATAAATGTGTGTTTTAAATTAGAAAATCATATAGAACACGAATTTTTCAGTATTCATCTTAGCTGTCTACTTTTTGGACTGTGTACACTGTAAGGCAAAAAGTGCCTCCTGCCTGATGAAAGATGAAAATGGCACACAGTGTTTGTGAAGCCTCTTTTGTAGCCATGAACCAGGCACAGCAGCTAAAACTCCACCAATGGGATGAACTGACCCTAGAGCTAAAGGGGCCAGGAGGGATTTTGCTAAGGATTTTGCTCAGTTCTAGCGCTAAATGCAGGAGGACTCGCTTCCCAAGGACCGGGGGAAGGAATGGGGCTGGCGCTGCTGAGGGTTCTGAGCCTTGGGACCAGTGTGACGAGCTTCAGGGAACAGGACTTGGTGACCACAGTGCTCCTCAGTTCTGCACTGGCCTAGGCCACACAGTCCCTAGGACACTGGCCTACGCCACACAGTCCCAAGCCTTATTCTTCAGCCTGCTCCGTTACACCCTAAGTTCTTCAATATCCGTTCGGTGCATTTGTTTTCTGCATTATGTAACTACAGATGATTTCTGCTGCTGCTGCATCCCTGGTTGATATAAAGGGAGCAGTTAAGTCTAACTGTTTTAAAATGCCCTAAACCTATGGAAGATGCCACACAGGTACCACTCTGGGCCAAGCAGGAAACGATAAAAGAGTTCTTCTATCCCCTCAGGTTTTTTCTGACCTCTCCTCAACTACCATGGACAGTATCATTCTGAACTCTGGTTCTTTTACGGTGAAGAATCAAGTTCAAAAGACAGAAGAGTGTGCCGGGCAGCACATACTAAGGTGTCTTCTCAAGAAAACAGTGATCTTTGTGATGCCGCATGAATCAAATAACTCTTCAATCAAATAACTTTAGAAAATGATGCATACATATACACAAAACAGATAAAACAATATCTATGCACAGATGCGGCAAAAAGACATTTGCAACTTTGTACCTTGTACCCAAATTTCTTTTCAGTACACTTAATGGAAACTTATCTTTCAAGACATTAGTAACATTCTGCCATGCAGCATTCTGTTGAATACATTTTTAAACACAAGTCTAAAAGTCATCTTATTTAGTCATCTTACTTTGGAGGAGATAATCTGAAAGGAATGCTATGCATGTTTGCCAGGAAAAAGAGCATGGAAACAGGATGCATATCACATATAACTAGGGACATAAGGCATGTTTCTAAGCCTTAATTCCCTCTTCTGTAGAAAGGGGTTAATGACTCCTTTTTCCCAGGGCTGTGGTAAAGAGTGACTGAAATCATGTACATGAAAGTCAACATATTGCCTAGCATATTGTGGGACATTTGTGTTGTTACAAAAATTAAATGAGGATTATTAAAATTTAAATTATTTAATGTTTGAAAATGCCTGAGTATAAACTCAACCACCTACCAGGTGGTTAATAAACAGTAACAAGCTAAGTTACTTTTCCCTCATTGGTAAAAGTAAATTTGGCCAAAGAAGATCACTACAGTGTATTGTAGAATCTCCTCACTATACTGTGAACTCCAGGAGCATAGGGCTGTGTCTGCTTCTCGTCAGCCTATTTCCTCTACCATGCATCTAATACATAATATGCCTCATTTTTTGTGCATCGTTGATTAAATTTCCCTCTGTCTTAACCTTCACAGGGCATAGAAGCAAGATGCTTCAGTATGTACCCTGTAGAAATAGTGTCAAAATTAAGTATCATATAAAGCACACTTTCTAAAATTTACATTACTCAGCCAGGTTCCAAAAGCATTTACCATCAAAACTTTCACTGATTAGCAAAAGACAAAGAAATGAGAACATCTTATTTCTGATTGAATTAATGAGGCATATATTGGCATCTCAACAAAGGTGGAGATTGAAAACTTGATTCTGAAACACTTGAAGACTTTCCCATTAAGCAACGATACACTCTCAAATCCATAAATACCAAATTGCTATTGACAGCAGGGCAGAACAGCCTAACCAGTTTCATGGAATTACTTTTCAGTAAGTGGACTACAAACACACAGAAAACAGCAAATTGATCAAAGATGCTGACTTCTAGGGCTAAGGAAAAGCAGCAGCTCAGACCACAGAGTCAAGACAAAAGTTCTGAATGTCTGTTGATGGCTTGCATTTTGCAAAATTCCAGACAGAATTTTTATTTGGACTCTACAATATTTCTGTGAGGATGAGAATACCAGCTATGATCCTTAGTTTATATTCATCAGCATGAGTAAATAAAAAACAAGAATTTGCTATGTTAGGCCACTGACTTTTTTTTTTTTTTTTTTTAACTGTAGCATAACATAGCTTAGCCTCACTATTACAGATGGTCTCTGGCTACCCAAGGTCTTACAGATGAAATGACTAATTTGGGTCATTTTTCTGAGGTTAATGGGGAAGTACTGAATTATATTAAAAAGAGAAGAAATTCTCAAGTATTTTCCTTCGGGAAAATTATTTTGTAATAAATACTTGAAGGAACGATGAGGAAAGTGAGGTTAAGAGAGAAGTCTTCCATAGAACCATTCATCCTTCCAGATCACTGATCCTCCAGACTGTAAGCTACATCCAGGCCCCTTAGCTTCAGAGGCTTTGCCATGTCAATGCAAGGTGTCCTCATTCATCACAGGATGAGAAGAGGAACGAGGTAACTTTGCATGGACTTTAATCCCTCAGCGCAAATGGAACATTACTCATAGAGCTCACCCAACTGAAAGGGAGGGGAGGTATGTAGCACACGTGTAAATGAACATTGAGGAGAACCACTGTCTTCCTCTTCATCTCCTTACCTGTCCATCCTTACCTGTATCACTCTTCTACAGGAACTGAGCTCTCAGCCTCACACATTTTCTTGAAAAAAAAAAAAAAAAAAAACACACTCCTTCCTCCCTCAGGCATTGAGACACTTTTTACCTCTGTGGAGAGTAGTCTTTCACATTCTACTCCTTTTCCCTCTCTCCCAACCTTTTTACCTGGTTGGTTTTCGTTTGCTTGTAATCTCAGCTAAGCATCATCTCCTCAGAGAGCATTTCCTCAAACTCTTCACCTCCTACAAGTACCATTATAGGAATATTCTCTCTGGAAAATTTACTATACTTTGCAGATTTATGTTTCTCATTGTGAATATCTGACCAAGTCTTTCCTATCTGACTAGAATGGAGACTGTAAGAGGTCATGAAATATATTGGTTTCTTATTAGCACTATTTTCTTAGCAGACAGAAAAATAATTGGCATATAACATGAATTCAATAAATACTTGTGAAATGAATAAATAAATAAGGAAGATTTTGATGTGCAGAGGCATTATAACATATGATCAAAGGCACAACTAATTAGGAATAAAGCCGAGACTTATACCTGGGTCTTCTGACTCTAAATTCCATTTTATTTCTGCTGGTCATCAATTTGGAAATGCGCCATTTCTTGGAAGGAGAGCACTGGAGACATCTCACAGAGAGACTTTACTGTCAAAAAGAAAAAAAGAGACATATTTTCACCATCTGCTTTCACAGAGCCCACAATTTGGGAGCCTGCGAGATCTTTGGGTGTGTGAGTTAATTACAAAACAACCTCTGCCAGCTTAGAAAAGGAAAGCACTGTTAATGGCAGCCACGAGAGCTGTCAAAGTGTGAAGACAAAGCAAATGTTTGCATTGTGGCTTCTATTGTCCTTCCATGTTTATTTTCAGACTGTGGGGACAGACATATAGCGTAGCTTTTATCATGAGTCACCCTTTCTAAAAACAGAATTCTATTTACATGAACAATAGTTATTGGCCCAGCCTGATAGTCAGTAAGGTTGAAAACCAGCCTCAACTGAGTAGATAACTGTTTCTATTTCTGTGGATCACCTGAAGTGACATGAAATCTTGCTACTAACTAGTCACTTAAAATATACTATTTTGTAAAAGCAGACACACAGTCATTGGGAAAAGTATTTCAAAATATTTTAGAAGTACAGGGAGGCAACCCAATTTCATTTGAAATCCTACCTCCAAAATATCATAATCCCAGCTAACATTTGGGTAAACATCCTTTCCAAAAGCTCTCTCTCCATAATCTGTATGTTTACAAAACTGTTTTCAGATGCACAGTCAAGTCATGCAGGGCTGGAAGAAAGAGCCTCTGGTTTGAACATGAACTCTGCCACCTACCAGCTGTGAGGCCTTGGATGATCACTTAACTTCTTTAACTTCAACTTATTCCACTTGTTAAAATTATGCCAGTATTTGCAAGCAAAGGGGTTATAAATGTACAATAAGTTATGCCCAGTACCAGGGACAGTGCTAGACATGCTTATCTAAAAAACCTCACAATTTCCCCCAATGGGGGAAAGACAGACAGATAGATAGATAGATAGTGGTATCTGACACAAGGTTTGATGCACACAACTAATCAGAAAGTGGGATGTGGAGACCACAGACACCTTCCAGCCAGCACTGCAAGGCCAATGCCCTCAGTTACTTTGTGATCGACACTGGTGAGTGCTGAGGCTCAGCTGGCTTTTAGACAATTCGGAGGGCTAAACTCAATGAAATTTTATGAAAAGCAACTCTGCAAAAATAAAATGTATCATAGAATGACATTATTTATTGAGCAGCGCGAGGCAAGGAATTATGCTGGGTCCTTGACATTCATTACTTCATTGAATCCTCTCAACGGAACAAGGAAGCTGCCATGGCCAACACATTTTACAGATTAAGTAACTTGAACCTAGCAAATTTAAGTAATCTGCCCAAGGATTTCCATGTGATAATAGAGGACCCAAGTCTGCAGGCTCCAAATCTGAAGCCCTGAATCCCTGGTCAGTACTGCTTTGAGAGGCAACAGAATGTCAGCAATTATAGCTTTAAAAATCCTGTAAAAACGTGCTTATAAAATAAGTCACAATTTTAACAGAAAAATATAGTATTTACTTTATTGACAATGAATCTGAGATCTGAAAGGATCTATTGTTTACTTATTGTCTGATAACATGCACAACAGTCGAATGACAAAACTAGGCATGATCTTCCATTCCTACACTGCCACAAATAAACTGATTTTTGGAAGGAGCAATTCACAACTCATCAGTTAAGAAATGTTGCCCAGAAAAACAGTGAAAATTATTTTGCACACCTAAATTGTACAATATACTCTTTCAAAAGTCATATGATACTTATGAAAATTTTTAACATCGAGGGCAGATGTTATAATCTCTATTTTACTTATAGAAGAGGTTAGATCACAGATTCAATTAGTATTAGAAGAAAATCTAGACTTTTCCTATTTAAAAACCAGCTTTCTATTCATAATATCTGATTTTCTCTCTCAAGGGAAAAAAATNGGGTAGTATACTTATTTTCACTGTATTGATTCTTCCGATGCATGAACGTGATATATTTCTGGTTAAACATTTTATTACTCTCTTCCTTCCTCTGAAATTAATTCTCCCAGTGAGATTAGAAGAATTTAAGAAGTGTTAAAGAGCATTTGATGTATAGATCCTATTTATTTTGACATCAATTTCAGATCTAGAGCAGATAGTTTTACTATATTTTCTAATTTATCTTAATTTCATTTCTTCCTCAAAAAAGAGATGATTTTATTTAGATGTTATTTGGAAACTGACCCACTGAAAAGATGAAAGCATTTTAATGTTGGCTACCACTTACTGTATAGCTTTAAACAGATTTTTCTGAGCCGGTTTCCTTATCTGTAAAATGGTCTACTATGTAATGGAATTGTTGTTTTTACAGAAAAAAAAAAACAAGAAAGTCACCAGTTTTACAGATGAAGCATCTGGAGAGCCAAACAATCAGTTAACAATATGTCTTGTGATAATTTTGAAAAGTTCTGTGTTAAGACCGTATTTGATACGTAGTAATCATGCAGTAAAGGAGGCTATCATTGTTATTATAATTCTGATTAGAGGAGGAAGTAACTGTCTTCTGGGCTTCCCTAGTGCCTCAGTGGTAAAGAATCCACCTGCGATGCAGGAGACCTGGTTCCATCCCTAGAGAAGGAAATGGCAACCCATTTCAGTATTCTTGCCTAGGAAATCTCTTGGACAGAGGAGCCTGGCAGGCTATAGTCAGTGGGGTCACAAAGAGTCTGTGACTTAGCGACTTAACAACAACAACAAACTGTCTTTTACACAAATTTATTTTTTTTTTCACAAATTAAGAAAAGCAGTCCAGTCCCTTTCCTCCAGATACCTAATGAAAGTTAAGAGCACAAAAGCTAAATAAACTATTTTTGATGATTATTTTACCCAGGGAAAATTTTCAGTTTTAATAAAATGCAACATTTTACAAAATGTATGCAGCTATCAATTATGAATCAATATTTCTTTCTTATGTAGTTTACTCAGCTTGAGGCAGTAAATCCTTAAGTTATATGTTTTACAAGGCCAAATAAAATGATTATCCCACTTAAAAATAGTACGCTTTTTAAAAATAGTACGCTTTTTTTTTTTTATGGACTATAGTTGATTTACAATGTTGTGTTAATTTCTCCTGAGTACAGATTTTTAAAAGGAAAATACCTCAAGCCATGAAGAATTGTTACTTATAGCACTGCTGAGCTCCGTTTAGAGTAAGTCAACTGACTCTTTCAATCATTTTAGTCTCTGCGCCTTGGTTTTCTCATTTATCAAATGGAGATAGTGCTAGCTCTGAGGATCGTTTTCAGGGTTAGAAATCACAAATGCAAATTACTTAACACACAGGAAACGTCTTGAATGTTTTAAAAAATTACTACTACCACATCTGTGGTTATCCCAATTTTATTTAACCAACCTTTATAAAATTGAAGGGTTATCTGCTGTCTTCCACGCAATGCATTTTGAGATCCAGATCCCAGTGTCCTAAGAAGGGGCTTCTGCGGTCCTTGGGGTCTCTCCCTGTGAGATGGCTTGTAATGGTTTCAGAATGTGGCCTTATGCTCACTGAGTAAGCCACTGCCCTTTCACTGGAAGCAGCATATGGAAATCATCACGGAGAGAAGGAATCATTGCAAGTGCTTTGAAAATATAAAAGAAAAATAAATTGTTCCCTGGTAAGTAAATATAGGACACTGATCTCTGAATAGTCAGGAAAACTCTGTGCCAGGGCCTTTAGGGGAAGGCTAATGAGCCTTTCAATCCCTCCCCAGCCTCCACCTCCACAACCATTGTCTAAATTAGAAGATGTTATTACTATATAAGGCTGCTTTTTCTAAGTAAGTGATAATAGTTAAACTCTTGGTGTTTTTAGCTTTTCAAACAGTGGAGAGTTATTTCCATCAGTCAAGATGAAGCTAACATGAAAAATAGTTTGTGAAAAGCTTAGGCTTTGGGAGTCAGATACTACCATAACAGTCACCTTTATTTTTGTTTCTTTCATGAAAAGCATAACATTTTCCACGGGATGGTGCTCAGCATGACTGATATTAGGTTGAATTGTGTAAATATTATATTACATGTATTGGCTGCTGCAGAGAGTCAAAACGCAGTGATCCATTTTCAGGGCTCCAATCTTTTGGCCGCCTGCCTGCCAGATGGGGAAATGTTGATCAGAACAGTTTCATCCTGAGGCAGAGCTGCAATCTGAGAGAGGAAGCCCATCGTTGTCTGCTTCCTCCCAGCCAAAATGGCCATGCGGCTTCATGTTGAGTGAGTTACCAAGGGCTTTCTTCAGCTGCAGGCGCTGGGCTGAGGGTAGACATGAATTCAATTAAGGACCCGTTATGATAGTTATTCCATTCTGTTCTTCATTACTGTCAGCTACTCTCACCCTCAGCTTCTTTTTCTTATCTGAGAAGGAAAATTCCTCCTTCTCTGTCTTCACGGCCCTCATTCTCTTCTCATTCTTTATCTAGTTCTTTTCATGCCTCTCTTTCCCCCTATAGCTTCCTGAGCACATTAAGACACCAAATCTGATATTGCATATCTGCACAAGAAAAAGGAATAATATCGTGTGTGTGTGTGTGTGTGTGTGTGTGTGTGTGTGAAAGAGAGACAAAGAGACAGAGAGAGAGCACAAAAGAGAAAGCTGTATATAAGTCTCTCTTCCTTAATTTTCATGGAAAGGTAACAATATGCTGGATTTTTCAATTCAGAGCTGAACTAGTATGAACTAGGATGGAGAATTACTTTCCAGGAGTGTGTTTCCATGGTCCAGTCCTTCACTCCGAGAAGCTCCTTTTCAAGGTTTTAGGCCCTTTGCCTCCTATCATTGTCTCTGGTCTGAGCAGCTTGCTTCTTCCTGGGAGGCGGTTCTCATTTTCTCCTGAACATGACATGTTTTATTCTTCTCCCAGGTCTCTGTGACTTTGACCTTGATCTTTTCTGCAATGGAATGTTTCTCTGTATTTAATTCTCCCAGTCCATAAAAGGTATGCAATAAAGACTATTGTTTTTTACCTGATTAATAACAATCCTTTTTCATTTAGTAAGGGATAAAATCACTTTCAGTCAAAAACAAGGACATAGTGTTTGAGGAAGTTCATGAGTTTTGTCAGAAGCTTTAAGGATAACTGTTTTGAACGATAAAGGTAAATGAATTGGAGTTCAGAATCTGTATCAAAGGCAAGTGGGAGCCAGGAGACGATTCTGCTGCAGGATTAAAGAGGGTAAAGGGCAGGCAGAGGGGTCTGTGGTGGCAGGTTAGCACAGCATGAAATATGGGCACTCTTCCTTTAGAAGTACGCACATTACTATCAAACCACAGCTCTTACTCAGACCCCAGGGTCCTGGAGCCAAGGTAGCAAAGGGTGGCTTCAGATCACAGTATGCCTTCTTATTTTGTACTTAACGAGCAAATATTACTATTCTGATAGAGCTAATGGTTGTGATAAAGAGGCCTTTTGCTCATTGGTATCTCTGGTTTAAAAATTTGCATTTTCCATGCTTATATTTGTCACCTTTGCTCTTTGAAGGCAGGAGCCTAGCTCTTGTATCTCCTAAAACATGGCTCTTTAATGTAGATAACATACATACATGTGTAACGAGGGACTTCATCAGCCGTGTACTTACTGAAACGTTGAATAAATGGATGAATGAGTAGATGTGTGTCTTCTATTCTGTAGTGTGAGGTAGCAACTACTGGAAAGCCTGATTTTGCTGAAGCTTTGTCTGGTGTTTTTTTAAATGAGCAGTTTGTTTAAAGAGTGATTATAAGAGTGATATATATGCTTTGTAAGTGTGTGAGTTCCTATTGATTTGATATTATCTAGTAACCAGATGCCAATTTAAGAGGTTTAGTGAAAAGATCAGCGACGGAATGGAAATCAGGAGACCTGAATTTTAGGCACTGGTCTAACTTGAGTTTAGTCTCCTACCTCAACTAAAACTCTCTGACTCCCCATTTCTCTACTTATAAAGGGAAAGATTTATTGATAGAACACATAAAGTGCCTTATAGCTAGATTCTGCTTTAAATCAAGAAGATAATAGATGAACGAAAACACCTATGAATGGCCATATTTCCTCTGTTAACATGAAAAAATAAACCAGTCTTTTCTGCAAAAAGGCAATTCATTATATGGTATTTCTATGGGACTTTTAGTCTCATTTCACCAAATCATAATTTGTAGCATATATGTGTTATAAATAAATAAGCAAAAATCTCACATGACATCGATTTAACGTGCTTTTTTGCTATATTTTACTTTTTTAGTAATGAAAATTGTATTGCAGTGAGTTACTACTGAATTCATCATTTTCTAATGATTTTTTAAATAAATGCTTTATTCTTTCCCTTTCTTTTCTAAATAAAAAGGCAGTTCACTACTATACATGAGTGTAATCAACTATTTTAAAAGTATCACTAAGAATTCATGGATTTAAATAGAACTGATGTTTTTATAAATCTAGTTTCTTTTTTCAGACTCTGAATCTGACATAATTAAGAGCCTTTAAGTTTGTTTTTCTTACCCTACTAGAAACTCTAGGTAGAGAGTGGGTAGAGATTATCTCACAGAATAAATCCACTCATTCTGATGTTGCTAGACTTCTATGACAAATTCTGATTTGGTGGAGAAGAGAGAATGTGTTTGATACTCTTCATCTATTCTCTAAAACCCTCTCATTTGGGTAAACTGTCAAAGAAACACAAGAGACAGTCCTTGGTAAACCTGGCCTTGATTAGTTTACTTCCACATCTCAAAGTGCAGTATTTTGAATCCAATCATAGTTCCACCCCACAAATGGATTAAACTCTATATTAAAAAAATTTTTTTAATAGCTAGAACTGAAAATGGCTTTTATTTTTAGGTTATAAAAATAACACATTGTCATTGTTAAAATATTCAAATATTACAGAAAAGGATAAAAATAAAGTAAAAATTATACCATCCAGAAATAGCACATTATTAACGTTTTGGTGATATTCTCCTTAGTTCCCTCTCTCTCTTCACACATGCCAACTTACAATCACACCTACATTCAATTCCATGTAAATGAAATGGTATTAAATGTATTCTCTTATTAAACACACAACATAAACATCTTTCTGTGTCAGTGAGTCCTGATTGACATCATCTTTTTAGTAACTGCATAGTGTTACATGTTGACCATAATTTCTGTAACCCATCTCCTACTGAACATATAAGTTATTTATAATTTTCCACTATTATAAATAGCACTCAAATGAATACTTTGCATATATAAAATATGTTTGTGTCCTTATCTGATCATTTCTATAGAATTAATCCCTAAAAGTAAGATTACTACTCTGAGAATATGCTATATATATTTTTTTTTTTTGGTAAAAATGAAGACTATCTGAATTAATTTGGGGTCAACTATTATATATAAGGAGAAAATTTCTTACTATGTACATGTCACTCAGTAGTATGCTAGTCAGTATAATTTCTTTTGGCAGATAAATATGTAAATATCAAGGTCATACAATCTAGGTAACATACTTTTACTTCAAAACACTTAAAAGTATTGATAGTGATTGGTAATTTCTAAAATGTCTTAAAATTGAGAGGAAAAAAATTCCCACATTCCAGTTCCATTAAATTTCTAGATTGTTTCAGGATAAAAATTTTGCATAAAGATGATCAGTGTTTAAAAGTAATGGACAAGAGGGTATTAGTGCCTAGGGAATGAGGGTTTGCAGCTTTCCATGTAATCATCAAGATGTCATTGTCAGATAAATCAGATTTTTAAAAACTTACTTTAAAGAAATAATAATATCTTTGAAAGATATGTGAAAGTAGGTTTTAGTTTTATACATGATAAAGCCATATTATAAAAGTATTGTTACAAATATCATTTTATTATTGTTTTCTTAAAGTGATAGTGTAGATTTAAGAGAAGTCTTTCTTTTCAGAAACACCTCATTGAAATTTAGGTTTTAGAATTTTTTTTTTTGGAGGGATGTTTAGTTTATAAACTGTATTGCAAAACCTGTATTTAGTTTTTATGAAGGACTGATCCTGAAGCTGAAGCTCCTATACTTTGGTCTCCTGATGGGAAGAGCNGATGGACGTGAGTTTGAGTGAACTCCGGGAGATGGTGATGGACAGGGAGGCCTGGTGTGCTGCGATTCATAGGTTCGCAGAGAGTTGGACACGACTGAGTGACTGAACTGAACTGAACTGATGTTTCCATGTAAAGAGAGTGTTATCTCATCCTCAGAAGTTCTGCTTGACAATCACAGGCATGGCAAGCATGAGAAGATTATTGATGACTCTCAAATGCTGTAGTAAAGGCATTAGCCTGTGGCTATTTAACAACTTTGAAAAGTGTATTTGTTTTGTTTTGGATCAAATTTTCTCTTTTGGAGTAACAAAATTGTAGAGGTAGCCAATGATAAGCACAGCAATGGCCAAGGAATTACATGTCTACAATACCTACTTACATACATAAATGCCCATGTGCATGTGTATACGTCCATACACACACGTACATACATTTGCTTGTTCTAGAATTCCTACTTAGTATACTATCATTAAATGGCATTAGTTGCACTGATTTTTTGAGAATGGTCTTTTTTCTTGTTTTTGAAAAGACTGGCAAGATGTTCACTCATCCCATNCATACACACACGTACATACATTTGCTTGTTCTAGAATTCCTACTTAGTATACTATCATTAAATGGCATTAGTTGCACTGATTTTTTGAGAATGGTCTTTTTTCTTGTTTTTGAAAAGACTGGCAAGATGTTCACTCATCCCATTTTGTCTTCATAAAAACAGAAAAAAACCACATTTCCCAGCCTCACCTGTTAGGTAATACAGCTGGATTCAGGCCAAGAGAACATGACCAAAAGTGATACTGTGCTGCTTACACGTCTATCAGAATATGTTGTCCAATTTCTCTCCCACCCCCACCACATGCCCACGCGCCTCTGCCGTGTCTGCCTGGTGATGACATGAGGCTAACCCTGAACCTCAACATGATGGAGACATAACATGTGAGCAGCTTGGGTTCTAGCATCACCGCTTGGAAAGGAACCCCCAACCTACCTCAGATTTCAATGTGCATGAGAAAATAAACTTCCCCAACAAGCCAGTGAGGCCTTCAGAATTTACAGCTTCACCCTCGACTGCCTACTCTGACTAACAGAAAATCTGGCACAAGGTGCGGTGCTGCTTTCAGAAGAGCCTGCAGTAAACAGCATTTCCTTATCTTTGGTCAGCAGTCATTTAAAAAAATCAGTTATCATATGTTACAAATATGTCGATCAATGGTAGTCACAGTCAAAGCTTGGCTAAAACTGTTGACCCAGATCAGCACTTCTACACCCCCGGCACCTCTAAAAAAGGAGGACTGAGAAGACAATGCAAATATTTGGTGTCATTTTTTCTTTAATTTTTAATTGGAGGATAATTGCTTTTCAATGTTGTGTTGGTTTCTGCCTTATGACAACATGAATCAGTCATAACTATTACATGTATATCCCTCCCTCTTTAGCTTCCCTCCCACCCCCTCACCCCATCCTGCCCCTTTAGGTCATCACAAGGCACCAGGCTGGGCTC
>SJYV01012655.1:45406-103670 GCA_006410875.1 Neotragus pygmaeus | reverse complement strand
GGCAGCCCACCAGGCTTCCCCGTCCCTGGGATTCTCCAGGCAAGAACAATGGAGTGGGTTGCCATTTCCTTCTCCAATGCATGAAAGTGAAAACTGAAAGTGAAGTCGCTCAGTCGTGTCCGACTCTTAGCAACCCCATGGACTGCAGCCTACCAGGCTCCTCCATCCATGAGATTTTCCAGGCAAGAGTACTGGAGTGGGTTGCTATTTCCTTCTCCTTTTGAATGTTGATTTTTATGCCAACTTTTTCACTCTCCTCTTTCACTTTCATCAAGAGGCTTTTTAGTTCCTCTTCACTTTCTGCCATAAGGGTGGTGTCATCTGCATATCTGAGGTGATTGATATTTCTCCCAGCAATTTTGATTCTAGCTTGTACTTCATCCAGCCCAGCATTTCACATTATGTTCTCTGCAGATAAGTTAAATAAGCAGGGTGACAATATATAGCCTTGACACATTCCTTTCCCAATTTGGAACCAGTCTATTGTTTCCTGTCCAGTTCCAACTGTTGCTTTCTGAAATATGGTTTGTATTAAATGAAACTATTTGTTTACATACAGACATTTGTAGAGTAGCAATTATACACTGGGCATTATACTAGGAAGGAAATAAAAAATAAGCAGAATCAAGAGCTTGCAGTCTTGATAAAACATAAATAATAACCACGAAGCTTTGAGAGAACTGCAGAAAACAAAGATAACCAACTGTTAAATTATGAATTTCGTATTGATCAAACTCAGGGAACATTAATAACCTTAGGACTAATTGGTTCAAAACACTTCTTTCGTTGCAATATTTCATGATTTCTGCTCAGTATATTTTCCTTCCATAAAAATTTGAAAACTCCCTTCTTAATTCTCTCTTATTTTAATCACATGTTGTCATTATTATCTCCCATCCCTATGACAAAAAAGGAAAGTAAAGTATAAGGGACACTTTATTACATGAGGAAATATGATGTGTTGGTAAATGTTTAATAACTAGCTCTCTCATTTTTAGCACATGTCCATTTTCAAGGCATAAAAGCTACCACCAGGAATGATTTCAATCTACCAACATGGAATCTTTAAATTCAGAGTTTGAGGGAAAAAATGCAAACAATAGGTTCTTGACAGCTGCTAGAAGCCAACTCTAGAATACTACTGAATATGGTGGTAAAACTTTCTAAATTGCTTTAATGTTGTAACTATATTACCTCATTTTCTGAACACATTCTTTTTAAAAAGTTCTGTGTATGCATATGTGTGCCTGTGTTTACATATACATGTAGATAAACAGAAAAATGAAGGGAAAATACTAGTCAAAATACTATTACTGGTTATTGCTAAATATGAGATTATGGATAATTTGTATTTTCTCTGAGGTTTTTATTTCTATTTTTCATTCTGCTATCATTCTGTATTACTTAATAGAAAATATGTTTCTTTACTAAAAGAGAAACAGCTTTAAGCCTGAATTTGATACTTCCCTATTGAAAATGTTCATCTGAGAAAAAAGCTACAGCATAATCTTTGTATAAAGATGACAGTTACTTATGATACATGTGATATTAAGAATGTTGCCTGGCCATTTAAAACTAATAGTTTTTTTTGTTTTTTTAAGATTTGCTTACTTTTGGCTGTGCTCGCTTTTCTAGCTGCAGCCAGTGGGGCTACTCTTCTTTGAGGTGTGTGGGCTTCTCACTGCAGCAACTCCTCTTGTTGCAGAGCACAGGCTCTAGGTGACAGGGCTTCAGCAGCTGCAGTCGTGGCTTCAGCTGTGGCTCCCCAGCTCTAGAGTGCAGGCTCAGTAGTTGTGGCCCATGGGCTTAGTCACTCTGGGGCATGTGGGATCTTCCTAAAGCAGGGATTGAATCCGTGTTCCCTGCATTGGCAGGCAGGTTCTCAACCACTGTATCACCAGGGAAGCCCAAACTAATATATTTTAAAATGTAATTCATATACAGTCTACCTGGATTTATGCTAAATATGAAGACTTTCATGTAGGTACAATAAAAGCAACATCATACAGAGCTTGAGTCTGGTAATTACAAAAAGGCTATTAGAAAATGAATAATGTGATCCACATAAAATTTTTGCTGCCACAGAATCAAAAGACTCTAAGGAAATATTCACAGCAAAGATATATAAAATTTCACAAAACTGTCTCCACCATGGCACCATCATCTTATCATAGCACTCAGATTCAAGGAAATTAATTGCTTGGTGGCACTTACATTTTAAAAAGACTCTCACATTAGGCTGCTGCTTCTGCTGCTGCTAAGTCGCTTCAGGCAGCCCACCAGGCTCCCCCATCCCTGGGATTCTCCAGGCAAGAATACTGGAGTTGGTTGCCATTTCCTTCCCCACACATTAGGCTACTAATGAGATAAAACAAATGGGCTCATAACTGATCTTAATTAACATAATGTCATATATGAGGTTTTGCTTGTAAAGTAAATACAATAAGTTACTATGCACATGTTTACTTAGGAATTTTTTCAGAATCAATTGCCAGTGAAACTCGTTAGCTAGTAGCAAGGGCATGCAGGTAGATCATTGTATTCAGTGGATATTAATAGGAAAACAAATTGCCAAAAATTAAAAAAAAAGGGGGGAAAGATATTAGACAAGCCTTCTAAATAAAAATATGGAAAGATAATAAGGGGTGAAAAGTACTACTTATGGCAAATTCATATCAAAAAATAAATTGCTTTAGTTCTGAAGATGAATTTTAAGTTTGAATTAAGTAGTTGCTCTCATTAGATGTGACTGGCAGTTCAAATTAGGGGTAAATTTCTGCAAGATGTGCTTTCTATCTGGCATTTGAGATGCTCAGTGATAAATACCTAGTGAGGGCCATAATGAAAAATTAGACTTCTAAACAATAACGACTTCTGACAAAATAGTCATGAAATTCTATGTAACATGAATCCTCTGATACATATTTCATAATACCTTGTCAAGTGATTTTTGACTCATTTCAAGTACTTTGTATTCCTTCAAAATTAGTCTGGAAAAGTAGGACGGATGCTTTATTTTATATTTAAAAGATGTGGGTTCAGAGTGGAAGAGATATTTATAATTGTATTCAGAATATATCAAATATTTTTCTTAAATATCAATAAGAATAATGCAGAAAACACAATGGATATATGTCAAAGACAGATTATTCACAAAAAGCACATTCAAAGAGGTAATGTAATAAACAGATGGAAAGAGATTTATTTATTTATTATTTATCAGGAAAATTCCAATTAAATAAAATTAAATAAGAAAGCATTAGTTGCTGGGTCATGTTTGACTCTTTTGCAACCCCATATAGCCCGTGAGGCTCTTCTGTCCCTGGAATTTGACATGTCCTTCTCCAGGGTATCTGCCTGACCCAGAGACTGAACCAGGGTCTACTGCACTGCAGGCAGATTCTTTCCTGTCTGAGCCATAGGGTAAAGACTAACAGAGTTTTACCAAGAGAACACATTAGTCACAGCAAACACCCTCTTCCAACAACATAAGAGTTACACATGGACATCACCAAGTGGTCAATACTGAAATCATACTGATTATATTCTTTGCAGCCAAAGATAGAGAAGCTCTATGCAGTCATCAAAAACAAGACCTGGAGCCAACAGTGGCTCAGATCAGTGACTCCTTAATTGCAAAATCCAGGCTTATATTGAAGAAGGTAGGGAAAACAACTAGGTCATAACCACAGCTATGACCTAAATCATATCCCTTATAATTATACAGTAGAAGAGACAGATTCAAAGGATGAGATCTGGTAGACAGATTGCCTGAAGAACTATGGGCAGAGGTTTCTAACATTATACAGGCAGCAGTGACCAAAACCATCCCTAAGAAAAAGAAACACAAGAAGGCAAAATGGTTGTCTGAATAAGCCTTACAAATAGCTGAGGAAAGAAGAGAGGTCAAAGGCAAGGGAGAAAAGGAAAGATATACCCAACTGAATGCAGAGTTCCAGAGAACAGCAAGGAAAGATAAGAAGGCCTTCTTAAATGAACAATGGAAAGAAAGAGAGGGAAATAATAGAATGAAAAAGACTAGAGATCTCTTCAAGAAAACAGGAAATACCAGGGAGCATTTTATGCAAGAATGAGCATGATAAAGGACAGAAACAGTAAGGAGCTAACAGAAGCAGAAGATACTAAGGGTGGCAAGAATATACAGAAAAATTGTACAAAAAGTTCTTAATGACCCAGAGAACCATGACCACTCACCTAGAGCCAGACATCTTACAGTGAAGTCAAGCAGGCCTCAGGTAGCATTACTGTGAACAAAGTTAGTGGAAGTGATGGAATTCCAGCTGAGCTATTTCAAATCCTAGAAGCTGTTAAAGTGTTGCACTCAATATGCCAGCAAATTTGCAAATAATAGCAGTGACCACAGAATGAGAAAAGGTCAGTTTTCATTACAATCTCAAAGAAGGGCAATGCCAAAGGATGTTCAAACTACTATACAACTGTGCTCATTTCACATGCTATCAAGGTACTGCTCAAAATCATTCAAGCTAGGGTCCAAGAGTATGTGACCCAAGAACTTTCAGATGTACAATAAGGATTTAGAAAGAGGCAGAGGAACCAGAGACCAAATTACCAACATGTGTTGGATCATAGAGAAGGCAAAGGAATTACAGAAAGACACTTACTTTTGCTTCCTTGACCATGCTAAAGCCTTTGATTGTGCTTTTGAACTATGGTGCTAGAGAAGACTCTTGAGAATCCCTTCAACTGCAAGAAGATCAAATCAGTCAATTATAAAGGAAAGTAACCCTGAACATTCAATTGGAAGGACTGATGCTGAAGCTCCAAAAGTTTGAACTCTTGATGCGAAAAGCCAACTCATTGGAAAAGACCCTGATGCTGGGAAAGATTGAGGACAGGAAGAAAAGGGGGTGACAGAGGATGAGATCATTGGATAGCATCACTGACTCAATGGACATGAATTTGAGCAAACTCCAGGAGATGGTGAAGGACAGGGAATCCTGGCATGCTGCAGTCTATGGGATTGCAAAGAGTCAGACCTGACTGAATGACTGAGCAACAACAACAAATGAGAAAATCATCATGAGATAGGATGTGCACATTAAAATATCTAAACAGGAAATAGAATGATGAAAAATGCCAACCATTAGTGGAGATGTGGAACAATAAAGCTCTTACACACTGCAGGTGTGAGTACACATGGTAAAAACACTAAAGCAAATATGTGGCATACTGTAACCTAACAATTATACTCTTTTAATTCATAATAGCAGAAATGCTTTCCAAAAGACATATATGAGATGGCTCAAAGACCACTCTTCATAATTCTCCCAACCTAGAAACTATCCCCAATAGCCATTAATATCAGAATGGATAAATAAATTATAGCATCTTTACAACAGTGAGAATCTCATTACATGCACAATTATGGGTGCATCTCACAAGTATAAGGTGGAGTGAAATACACCAAAAAAATAATGAATGCATATTATATGCAGGTTGTATGCTTTTATTTATACAAAAACTGAAATTCTGCTGTTAGAAGTCAGGAGAGTAACTATCCTTGGGATGGCTTGTGATCAGAGGGGAGTATAAAATTGGGTTGGAGGGAGCTTCTAAATAGGCTTGTAATGATCTGGGTGTTGTTTATATGGATGTATTCATGTTCTAAAAGGGCATCAAGCTGTAGGACTTGTGCATTTTTTCATGTTTATATTTAACTTTAATAATATGTTTTTTAAGTAGAACAAAAATTTAAAGATACAAAAGAAATCTGCCTTGGTCACAGAGCAAGTTAGGAGCAGAGTCAAAATACAACCAAATTCTAACTTCCTAGCTCTAAGAGTTTGATTTCAGATACCTGATTTCAGATAGCAAAGAATTTCTTTTTCTTCAGAAGTAACTAATTTTTTTCTAGGTACAAACTTACACAGTCTTTGTCAATGTGAGCAGTATGATGTAGTGGGAAAAAGGTCTTCCAAACTGCAACAACCTGGATTCAAAATCTGTTTCTACTCTTATTATTTGTCTTACGGTTTTTGTTTCTATACATGGTTTTTGCTTCCATTGCAAAAAGTAGAATAGGAATACATGTCTCACAAGACTATCATTGGAATTACCAAACAAGTTCTGACATAAAAGCACACAATCAATAAATATAGTTATCACTCTTTATGTTGTTAAAATTAGATTCAATAAAGGAAATTCTGAATCTGCCAACTCTAAAAAAAAAAGATAGTTTAATTAAGTAAGAGCTCTACCATAAGCCCATGAGAGCAAGAACCCACTGTATTCCCAGGAGGCAGTACTGTTCCTGGAACATAGTAGATACTAAGTGAATGTCTGCTGAACTATCAGTGTCCCTTTGCCATGTCTTTGCCATGCTTCCCAGCTTATAAATGCTATACTAAAACACAATGACTCAAAATTATTGAAATACAGTATGACCTCACAGCAAGATATTCTCTCATGTATGTTTATACTACTTAGAACAAGGCACAATCCTGTCTTTTATACTAAAGAGCACACAGATAAGTGTGTTCTATATGGGAAACAAATCTATATAGGAATGGAAACAGTTGCTGTTTGGTGTGGGCAGTATATTTTATATCAAAGTATTTTTAAAGAGTTTTATGGAGAAGAAGAGTAAGACATTTATTCTGCTTGATAATCTCATCCAATTAGTCTTCAGACCTGAATTTAAAAATAACTTTTCTATTAATAATGACAAAAAACCATCACCTCTAATGGAAAACCTTTTAGATGAACATTTTAGAAGATATGCTTACAGCAGTTACATTTAGAATTAAAAGACTCATAGTCAAAAAAGTGTTGGACATATCTATTAAACAAATTTCAAAACATAGTAAAGTCTGCAAAATGTTATTATTATTTCTTATGAGTCTACAACAGAGATCTACTGTATGGTGCCTTAACCAAATGTATTTGATCTCTGAACTATCTCCATCTGTCTGGACCTCTAAGTGTAACACACACATATACACATGAATTATTACTATTCTGAAGAATGTACTTTGAAAAGATATAATTTAGAAATACTGCAAACGTATTCTATTATAATGAATATTGGACAATATTCTAATGAGATGACGCTGATCTAGTCTTAATAAGAATTAGGTGATTCAAATAGTCTAACCTGAAATTCTTTCCCACTTTGAAATAGGAAGGACGACAGAACCTCATTTAATCACGTTAGTTGCAAAATGTAATATATGTTCAACAGAAATTTATTTTTGTTTATTCAGTGAAACTTTTCCAAGGCATAGTTATCACTGCTTGGATAGAGAGAATTTTCTCTGAAATTCTGTTTCAGTGCACACTCTTGTGCTAGCTAAGGTCCCAATTATATAATTTTAGAAAATCCAGAACTTCACCTACCACAGACCTTCAACATCACTACCTACACCAGTGGCCACAATGTCAATTTTTGAAGGAAACTTTGCAAAAAGGACAGTTGCCTCTGATTGATTCTTCTAAGAAGAATAAAAGTTGAAGAAAATAAAAACAAATATTTAACTCTATAGATGTTTGAAAACAATGACAGGTGTTTCAAACTAATCTTTTAATTAGTAATGTAAGAACCAGTGGTGGCTCTAACAGCTGGGTAATTAAAATACTTATTGACTAAATTGATTAATTAGAATGTAAAATTCAAGTAGCTTCTGTTTGCAAGCAAAATTAGTCTCCCATGTATCTAAGCTAGAACAACTTTTTTTTTCTCTTTTCTTATCAAATCTGCAGAGTCACAATGGAGAAAATGTCACAAATTTTAAGAAAATATTACACTAATGTCTTAATTTGAAACATCTCTCTGGCACTGGGATGGAACAACTTCTATCCCTAGAATATTATGAGACTTTCACTTGCCATGATTCTAGAATGTATGTGACTAAAAGGATCTGGGGACAGGGACTTCCCAGTTCAGTGGTTAGGACTCACATTTCTACTGGTACAGGCATGGGTTTTGATCCCTGGTCAGAGAACTAAAAACCCAAAAGCCACACAGTGTAGCCAAATAAATAAATTAAAATAACACATGTTTGGGAAAAACATTTAAATAAATAAATAAAAGGATATGGGAAGAAAGCTTTGGATCTTCTAAGATATGGAAAACAAAACAAAGAATCCTCCCATAAACATTCCAATGTCCAAAATCCAAAGAGATTCAAGGAGACAGAATCTTTTCATAACACTGTACTCACCAGCTTCATCACCACTACCAACCACCACTAACAGCATTAGTAACAAATTAGCAAAATTTCCTAAAAAGCTGCTCTCAGTTCACTTCAGTTCAGTAAGCTGCTCTAGTGTTCCTTTAATGTGGTGGTTATCAAAATTTAGCATGTGTCAGAATCATCTGGAGAATATATTACAACACATGTTTTTAGCCCTATCCTAAGACTCTCTGGTTCACTAGATGTGGGATGGGTCACGAGATATTTCCTTTCTANATGGAAACAGTTGCTGTTTGGTGTGGGCAGTATATTTTATATCAAAGTATTTTTAAAGAGTTTTATGGAGAAGAAGAGTAAGACATTTATTCTGCTTGATAATCTCATCCAATTAGTCTTCAGACCTGAATTTAAAAATAACTTTTCTATTAATAATGACAAAAAACCATCACCTCTAATGGAAAACCTTTTAGATGAACATTTTAGAAGATATGCTTACAGCAGTTACATTTAGAATTAAAAGACTCATAGTCAAAAAAGTGTTGGACATATCTATTAAACAAATTTCAAAACATAGTAAAGTCTGCAAAATGTTATTATTATTTCTTATGAGTCTACAACAGAGATCTACTGTATGGTGCCTTAACCAAATGTATTTGATCTCTGAACTATCTCCATCTGTCTGGACCTCTAAGTGTAACACACACATATACACATGAATTATTACTATTCTGAAGAATGTACTTTGAAAAGATATGATTTAGAAATACTGCAAACGTATTCTATTATAATGAATATTGGACAATATTCTAATGAGATGACGCTGATCTAGTCTTAATAAGAATTAGGTGATTCAAATAGTCTAACCTGAAATTCTTTCCCACTTTGAAATAGGAAGGACGACAGAACCTCATTTAATCACGTTAGTTGCAAAATGTAATATATGTTCAACAGAAATTTATTTTTGTTTATTCAGTGAAACTTTTCCAAGGCATAGTTATCACTGCTTGGATAGAGAGAATTTTCTCTGAAATTCTGTTTCAGTGCACACTCTTGTGCTAGCTAAGGTCCCAATTATATAATTTTAGAAAATCCAGAACTTAACCTACCACAGACCTTCAACATCACTACCTACACCAGTGGCCACAATGTCAATTTTTGAAGGAAACTTTGCAAAAAGGACAGTTGCCTCTGATTGATTCTTCTAAGAAGAATAAAAGTTGAAGAAAATAAAAACAAATATTTAACTCTATAGATGTTTGAAAACAATGACAGGTGTTTCAAACTAATCTTTTAATTAGTAATGTAAGAACCAGTGGTGGCTCTAACAGCTGGGTAATTAAAATACTTATTGACTAAATTGATTAATTAGAATGTAAAATTCAAGTAGCTTCTGTTTGCAAGCAAAATTAGTCTCCCATGTATCTAAGCTAGAACAACTTTTTTTTTCTCTTTTCTTATCAAATCTGCAGAGTCACAATGGAGAAAATGTCACAAATTTTAAGAAAATATTACACTAATGTCTTAATTTGAAACATCTCTCTGGCACTGGGATGGAACAACTTCTATCCCTAGAATATTATGAGACTTTCACTTGCCATGATTCTAGAATGTATGTGACTAAAAGGATCTGGGGACAGGGACTTCCCAGTTCAGTGGTTAGGACTCACATTTCTACTGGTACAGGCATGGGTTTTGATCCCTGGTCAGAGAACTAAAAACCCAAAAGCCACACAGTGTAGCCAAATAAAAAAATTAAAATAACACATGTTTGGGAAAAACATTTAAATAAATAAATAAAAGGATATGGGAAGAAAGCTTTGGATCTTCTAAGATATGGAAAACAAAACAAAGAATCCTCCCATAAACATTCCAATGTCCAAAATCCAAAGAGATTCAAGGAGACAGAATCTTTTCATAACACTGTACTCACCAACTTCATCACCACTACCAACCACCACTAACAGCATTAGTAACAAATTAGCAAAATTTCCTAAAAAGCTGCTCTCAGTTCACTTCAGTTCAGTAAGCTGCTCTAGTGTTCCTTTAATGTGGTGGTTATCAAAATTTAGCCTGTGTCAGAATCATCTGGAGAATATATTACAACACATGTTTTTAGCCCTATCCTAAGACTCTCTGGTTCACTAGATGTGGGATGGGTCACGAGATATTTCCTTTCTAACAAGTTCCCAAGTGATGCTGTTGTGCCTCGTCTGGAAGCACACCCTTTAAAAGAATCATTTAAAATATTTTAATATGATTTCACTCAGTGAAATTTAATGCAGATCTAATTATGATGTAAATATAGTTATTCTGAGTTTATTTTTCAAAACTCAAAATAGGATAGTATGACAGTCAAATTTGGTAAGAGAGAGGAATGACTACATGATAATGGATGTACATTGTGACTACAGTGACTACAGTGTACATGGGTACAGTATGACTTAGCCCTGACAATAGAAACCAGGCTTGGCTTGGCATCCCTCTAGGCCAGTTAATTAAGTACCTAAGAGCAACCTATTTCCTATTTGAACCCCTCACTATATCTACTCTTCTGCCTCTTTCAGATAGTTTATATCTTTTTTCCTTTGTCTGAAATACACCCCTTAAACATACATGATTAATTTCTAGTGTAACTATAATTAAAACAGGAATTGAGAGTTCATCTTTAAATTCACCTTCTTAAGGAGGTCAGTATTGAAATATTTCTTTGCCCCTGTAAAATATATTGGGTGCTCTCCTTTCTTCATTCAAAGAGCATGCTGCGTTCATCTCTACCACAGCACTTGCCAGAGAATATTATAAGAAGATATAAATTACATATTATATAATAGATAATATATATATTAATATATATAAATATATAATAAGCTATGCTTGAGACTGTGAGCTTCTGAAGAGCAAGAATCTGATTTTACTGAAGTCTGTATTTTCAGCCACTAGAATATGCCCTTGACAAAGTTTCTGAATTAAAATAAAGTTTTTATTATTTTAAAGCTAAGTCAGGAGATTCTGTCTTATTTTGTGACTTCAATGAAATAGCTTTGGACTATGAATTTGCTTGCTCTTTCAAATTTTAATTGTCTGATCTCTATGTGCAAAACATGATAGATATATTGATGAAGAAGCCCATGAGATTTCTATGTCTCAACATTTGGTGGAGATGAAAATTAACAAAAAGAAAATTACCAAATAGCATGATAAAAGTTTTGATAGGGGTAGTAGACTCCCACAGAATTATATATGAGGACAAATTAACTGAAGCAGTGTTAGACTTTATTTTGGGGGGCTCCAAAATCACTGCAGATGGTGATTGCAGCCATGACNGCAAGAAGTTGGACACGACTGAGCGACTGAACTGAACTGAACTAAGAAAGGATTCCTGAGAAAAGTAATTTTCTAAACTGGGGATTACTGTGATAATCTGCTTCCCTTTGGTGTTTTATGTATTATTTTTATATTCTCACATTAAGCATAATTAATTAGGTATAGGTCCACTGTTTGGGCTTCCAGAAAGTTGTATTTAATGTACAATGAAAGTCAGAAAGCATAAGTTAATTATATAATATTAGATATTTTAACTTTTTACATAAGTAATTCTAGTCCCTTGTATTAGGGATTTTAAAATATTTTTCCCTTTGCCTACCCTAAATTTTTGTTCATTCATTTGGCATGCAAATAGGCAGATTTGAGACATTGATTACTTTTGTTATAGCACAGCTATTTCTCCAAGCTCATTTAACTGCCAAACCATGCTATTTTGAAATCTGAAGAATAAGATTACTCAGAACAACTGTATTTGCATTATAACGGGGTTCACATTAACAATAAGGTCATTCATTACTCCTTTACAATCACCTTTACCTTTTAATTGTCACTTTAAAGCTTAGATATCACAGTGTGGTCTTTTGCGTCAACAGTATTGGCATTTAAGATCTTTATCAGGCATCTAAAACAAGGCAGGGGCTAGAAGTACAGAAAAGGGTGAAGATCATAAATGTAAAGAATAAAATGGGAAAGCTTCAATCCACATTACGTGAATAATTCACAGATAACAAATTGGTTTTTAAAGTTCTCCCATCACCATTCATTTTCCTTACTTGGGATCTTTTTCTCTTCATTTCATATCCAATATATCTAACAGGAACAAAGCAAGAACATATTAAAGGAAATATTTTATTTCCTCAGGCAAGAAGAAATACACATACATTATTAAAGCAAAAGATATGTGACAAGTGTAAAAGGTTAAATCTACCTCCTTTCTAATGCCTTTAGGTCATATTTTATTTCTCTCTGGTCTGATTTAAGAAACAGTGTTCTTTTGGTTTCTATCCCTGGCTGTGCATTAGAATCACATGATGTGGTAGGCATGTACTAATGCATGCTAAGTCGCTTCAGTCATGTCTGACTTTGTGCAACCCTATGGACAGGAGCCCCACAGGCTCCTCTGTCTACGGGATTCTCTAAGCAAGAAGTCTGGAGTGGGTTGCCATTTCCTTCTCCATCTATGTACTAATGTATTATGTACTGTGTATCCCCTGAAGATATCTATGTTCTAATCCTTGGAAACTGTGGATATGATTGTTTACAGTGTAAAGGGGTATTAAGATGGAAAATGGGATTAAGATTGCTAATTAGCTAACCTTAAAATGAAGAAATTACCCTGGAATATCTGGATAGACCCAATGTAATCACAAGAGCCTACAGAAATCCAAGAGTGATTCTAAAAAGAGAAAACCAGAGAGACGGCACCATAAGGAAGATTTGGCCTAATTTACTAGCTTTTAGTGGGCCACCAGCCACTGAAAGCAAGCAGTCTCTAGAAGCTAAAAATGGCAAGAACAGATTTCTTCTGGAGACTCCAGAAAAAAATGCATCCTTCCAACACCTTGATCTTAGCCTGGGCAGATCCCTGTCAAATTTGTGACCTACAGAACTGTAAGATAATAAATTTGTAAATTTGTGTTTCTTAAGCCACTGTGCCTGTGGTAATTTGTCAAAGCAATAACAGAAACTTAATAAATCTGGGGACCTATTAAAAATCCTGATGTCCAGATCTCACCCCATATCAATTAAATTCTCTGGGGAATGTGGATAGGAGAGAGGATGAAATCCAGGCATCAATAATATTCTAAAGCTCCCAAGAGGATTCCAATGTTCAGCCATATTTCACAACTGCTGCTTTAAGTATTCTCAGGAGTTTCCACGGAGTCCTAAAATGCCTCAGAATGAACTCGTCATTGTCTGTAAGGCTGGGCCCATATGACACAATGACTCACCATGTGTGCTTTCAGGAGCATCTAATATCCTCTTGAAGCTTATTAGAAATATGTAATCTGGGCCACAAATGACCCAGTGAGTCAAAATCCTAATCTTAATGCTGAATGTAGATGATACATAGGCAGATTAAATTTTATGAAACAGCATGCACTGGCAGTTGCCTTCCTAATCTGAAATGGCTCTACTACTTATAATGATTTTAAGTTACTACCTAAATAAAACATTTTACAGGAGGCCCTCAAGGCTATCAGTTCCTTGAAGAAACACTTTTACTCCCTTCTTTCTTCTTTCCTCTTTTTCCCTCCTTACTTTTCTTTTTGTTAATTATTTAAATTGGAGGTTAATTATTTTATAATATTAAGGTGGTTTTTGCATACATTGACACGATTTAGCCACAGGTATACATGTGTCCTCCTGTCCCAAAACCCCTCTCACTTCCCTCACCATCACATTGCTCTGGGTTGTCCCAGTGCACCAGCTCTGAGTGCTCTGTTTCATCCATCGAACTTGGACTGGTCATCTATTTTACAAATGGTAATTACACGTTTCAATGTTATTCTCTCAAATCATCCCACTCTCATCTTCTCTCACAGAGTCCAAAAGTCTGTTCTTTATATCTGTGTCTCTTTTGCTGTCTTACATATAGGGTCATCATTACTATCTTTCTAAATTTCATATATATGCATTAATATACTATATTTGTCCTTTTTCTTTCTGATGTACTTCACTCTGTATAATAGGCTCCAGTTTCATCCACCTTATTAGAACTGATTCAAATGTGTTCTTTGTAATAGCTGAGAAATATTCCATTGTGTATATGTACCACAACTTTCTTATCCATGCTGATGGACATCTAGGTGGCTTCCATGTCCTAACTATTGTAAACAGTGCTGCAATTAACATTGGGGTACATGGTTCTCTTTCAATTCTGGTTTCCTCGGTGTGTGGTTCTATGTCCAGTTTTTTAAAGAAATCTCCACACTGTTCTCCATAGTGGCTGTACTAGTTTGCATTCCCACCAACAGTGTAAGAGGGTTCCCTTTGCTCCACACCCTCTCCACCATTTGTTTGTAGACTTTTTGATAGCAGCCATTCTGACCAGTATGAGATGGTGTCTCAATGTGGTTTTGATGTGCATTTCTCTGATAATAAGTGATGTTGAGCATCTTTTCATGTGTTTGGTAGCCATCCGTATGTCTTTGTTGGAGAAATGTCTGTTTAGTTATTTGGCCCAGGTTTGGATTGGGACATTTATTTTTCTGGTATTGAGCTGCATGAGCTGTCCGTGTATTTTTGAGATGAATTCTTTGTCAGTTGCTTTGTTTGCTATTATTTTATCGCATTCTGAAGGCTGTTTTTTCACCAAGCTTATAGTTTTGTTCATTGAGCAAAAGCTTTTAATTTTAATTAGGTCCCATTTGCTTATTTTTGCTTTTTTTAAATTTTTTTTTTTTTTTTACTTTATTTTACTTTACAATACTCTATTGGCTGTACCATACATCGACATGAATCCACCACAGCTCTGGGAGGTAGGTCATAGAGGATCTTGCTGTGATTTATGTCAGAGAGTTTTCTGCCCATGTTTTCCTCTAGGAGTTTTATAGTTTCTGATCTTACATTTAGATCTTTACCCCATTTTGAGTTTACTTTTGTGCATGGTGTTAGAANAGGTAGGTCATAGATGATCTTGCTGTGATTTATGTCAGAGAGTTTTCTGCCCATGTTTTCCTCTAGGAGTTTTATAGTTTCTGATCTTACATTTAGATCTTTACCCCATTTTGAGTTTACTTTTGTGCATGGTGTTAGAAGTGTTCTAGTTTCATTCTTTTAAAGGTGGTTGACTGGTTTTCCCAGCACCAGTTATTGAAGAGATTGTCTTTTCTCCATTGTATATTTTTGCCTCCTTTGTCAAAGATAAGGTGCCCAGAGGTGCATGGATTTATCTCTGGGCTTTCTGTTTTGTTCCATTGATCTACATTTCTGTCTTTGTGCCAGTACCATACTATCTTCATGACTGCAGCTTTGTAGTATAATCTGAAGTCAGGAAGTTTGACTCCTCCAGTTACATTCTTCTTTCTCAAGATTGCTTTGGCTATTCGAGGTTTTTTGTGTTTCCATACAAATTGTGAAATTATTTGTTCTAATTCTGTGAAAAATACCATTGGTAGCTTGATAGGGATTACAATGAATCTATACATTGCTTTGGGTAGCATACTTCTTTTCACTATATTGATTCCTCCATTGCATGAACATGGTATATTTCTCCATCTATTTGTGTCAACTATGATTTCTTTCATCAGTGTTTTAGAGTTTTCTATATAAAGGTCTTTTGTTTCTCTAGGTAGATTTATTCCTAAATATTTTATTCTTTTCTTCACAATCGTGAGCGGAATTGTTTCCTTAATTTCTCTTTCTGTTTTCTTATTGTTAGTGTATAGGAATGCAAGGGATTTCTGTGTGTTAATTTTATATCCTGCAATTTTACTACATTCATTGATTAGCTCTAGTAATTTTCTGGCAGTATTTTCAGGGTTTTCTATGTAGAGGATCATGTTATCTGCAAACAGTGAGAGTTTTAGTTCTTCTTTTCTAATCTGGATTCCTTTCATTTCTTTTTCTTCTCTGATTGCTGTGGCCAAAACTTCCAAAACTATATTGAATAGCAGTGGTGAGAGTGGGCACCCTTGTCTGGTCCTGATTTTAGGGGAAATGCTTTCAATTTTTCACCATTGAGGATGTTTGCTGTGGGTTTATCATATATGGCTTTTCTTATGTTGAGGCATGTTCCTTCTATGCCTGCTTTCTGGAGAGTTTTTATCATAAATAGGTGTTGAATCTTCTTAAAGGCTTTCTCCATATCTATTGAGATAACCATATGGTTTTATCTTAAATTTTTTTAATGTGTATCACACTGATTGATTTACGAATATTGAAGAATCCTTGCATCCCTGGGATAAAGCCCACTTGGTCATGATATGTGATCTTCTAATGTGTTGTTGGATTCTGTTTGATAGAATTTTGGTTGAGGGTTTTTGTATCTATGTTCATCAGTAATGAACATAGTAGTTTTCTTTTTTGTGCCATCTTTGTCTGCTTTTGGTATTAGGGTGATGGTTGCTGCTGCTGCTGAGTCACTTCAGTCATGTCCAACTCTGTGTGACCCCAGAGAAGGCAGCCCACCAGGCTCCCCTGTCCCTGGGATTCTCCAGGCAAGAACACTGGAGTGGGTTGCCATTTCCTTCTCCAATGCATGAAAGTGAAAAATAGAAGTGAAGTTGCTCAGTCATGTCCAACTCTTAGCAACCCCATGGACTGCAGCCCACCAGGGTCCTCTGTCCATGGGATTTTCCAGGCAAGAGTACTGGAGTAGGGTGCCATGGCCTCATAGAATGAGTCTGGGAGTTTACCTTCCTCTACAATTTTCTGGAAGAGTTTGAGTAGGATAGGTGTTAGCTCTTCTCTAAATTTTTGGTAGTTTTCCCATGTGAAACCATCTGGCTCTGGGCTTTTGTTTGTTGGAAGATTTTTGATTACAGTTTCTATTTCCGTGCTTGCGATGGGTCTGTTAAGATTTCTATTTCTTCCTGGTTTTGGAAGGTTATACTTTTTCTAAGAATTCATCCATTTCTTCCAAGTTTTCCATTTTATTGACATGTAGTTGCTGATAGTAGTCTCATGATTCTTTTTATTTCTGTGCTGTCTGTTGCAATATCTGCATTTTCATTTCTAATTTTCTTGATTTGATTCTTCTCCCTTTTTTCCTTGATGAGTCTGGCTAATGGTTTCTCTATTTTATTTATCTGCTCGAAGAATCAGATTTTAGTTTTGTTGATTTTTGCTATAATCTTTGTTTCTTTTTCATTTATTTCTGATCTGATATTTATGATTTCTTTCCTATTACTAACTTTGGGATTCTTCATTTTTTATTTTTCTAGTTGCTTTAGGTGTAAAGTTAGGTTATCTATTTGATTTTTATCTTGTTTTTGAGGAAGTTTGTATTTCTATGAATCTTCATCTTAGCACTGCTTTATACTGAATCCCATAGGTTTTGGGTTGTCATATTTTCATTCGTTTCCATGCATATTTTGATTTCCTCCATGATTTGTTGGTTATTCAGAAGCATGCTGTTTAGCCTCCATGTGTTTGTACTTTTAATATTTTTTTTTCCTTTAGTTGACATCTAATCTTACCACATTTTGATCAGAAAAGATGCTTGAAACGATTTCAATTTTTTTGAATTTACCAAGGCTAGATTTATAGCCCAGGATGTGATCTATCCTGGAGAATGTTCCACATGCACTTGAGAAAAAGGTGAAATTCACTGTTTTGGAGTGAAATGTCCTATAGATATCAGTTAGGTCAAACTCGTCCATTGTATCATTTAAAGCTTATGTTTCCTTACTAATTTTCTGTTTGGTTGATCTGTCCATAGATGTGAGTGGGGTATTAAAGTCTCCCACTATTATTGTGTTACTGTTAATTTCCCCTTTCATACTTGTTAGCATTCACTTTATGTATTGAGGTGTTCCTATGTTGGGTGCATGTATGTTTATAATTGTTATATCTTCTTCTTGGATTGATCCTTTGATCATTTTGTAGTGTCCTTCTTTGTCTCTTTTCACAGTCTGTATTTCAAACTCCATGTGATATGAGTACTGCTATTCCTGCCTTTTTTTTTTTTTTTTTTTGGTCTCCATTTGCATGGCATATCTTTTTCCAGCCCTTCACTTTCAGTCTGTACGTATCCCTTGGTTTGAGGTAGGTCTCTTGTGGACAGCATATATAGGGGTTTTGTTTTTGTATCCATTCAGCCAGTCTTTTATCTTTTGGTTGAGGTATTCAACACATTTACATTTAAGGTTATTATTGATAAGTATGATCCCATTGCTACTTTGTTGTTTTGGGTTTGAGTTTATAAACCTTTTCTATGTTTCCGGTCTAGAGATGATCCTTTAGCATTTGTTGAAGAGCTGGTTTGCTGGTGCTGAATTCTCTCAGATTTTGATTGTCTGTAATGCTTTTTATTTCTCCTTCATATCTGAATGAGATCCTTGCTGGGTATAGTAAACTGGGTTGTAGGTTTTTCTCTTTCACCACTTTAATTATGTCCTTCCTTTCCCTTTTGGCCTGAAGAGCTTCTATTGAAAGATCAGCTTTTATCCTTATGGGGATCCCCTTATGTGTTATTTGTTGCTTTTCCATTGCTGCTTTTAATATTTGGTCTTTGTGTTTGATCTTCATTAGTTTGATTAATGTGTCTTGGGGTGCTTCACTTTGGTTTTATCCTGTTTGGGACTCTCTGGGTTTGTTGGACTTGGGTGGCTAGTTCCTTCCCCATTTTAGTGAAGCTTTCAACTATTATCTCCTCAAGTATTTTCTCATGCCCTTTCTTTTTGTCTTCTTCTTCTGGGATTCCTATGATTCGAATATTGGGGCATTTAACATTGTCCCAGAGGTCTCTGAGGTTGTTCTCATTTAATTATTTTTTCCCCTTTTTTCCTCTCTGCTTCATTTATTTCCACCATTCTATCTTCCACCTCATTTATCCTCTCTTCTGCCTCAGTTATTCTACTGTTGGTTCCCTCCAGAGTGCTTTTGATCTCAGTTATTGTGTTATTCATTATTTNCTGAAGTCCTCTGCCAGCCTTCAGAAGTTGTTTTGTGGAATTTACTCAGCGTTGGATTGTTCTTTTGATGAAATTGTGTGGGAGAAAGTGATCTCCCGTCTTATTCCTCCGCCATCTTCCCGCCCTCCTCCGTGTTATTCATTATTGATTGACTCTTCATTTCTAGGTTCTCATTAAACATTTCTTGCATCTACTCAATCCTTGTCTCTAGTCTATTTATCTGTAACTCCATTTTGTTTTCAAATTTTTGGATCATCTTTACTATAATTATTCTGAATTTTTTTCAGGCAGATTCCCTATCTCCTCCTCTTTGGTTTGGTTCGGTGGGCATTTATCATGTTCTTTTACCTGCTGAATATTTCTCTGCCTTTTCATCCTGTTTAGATTGCTGTGTTTGGGGTACCCTTTCTGTAGGCTGGAAGTTTGTGGCTCCTCTATTGTGGAGCCTGCTCTCTGTGGGTGGGGTTGGATCAGTGGCTTGTCAAGGTTTCCTGGTTGGGGGAGTTTGTGTCTGAGGTCTGGTGGATGGAGCTGAATCTCTTCTCTCTCATGTGCAATGAAATGTCAAGTAGTGAGTTTTGGGGTACCTATGGGTTTGGCATGGCTTTGGGCAGCCTGACTTTTAATGCTCAGGGCTGTGTTCCTGCTTTGCTAGAGAATTAGCATGGTATGTCTTGTACTGGAACTTACTGGCTCTTGAGTGGAGCTTGATTTCAGTGTAGATATGGAGACTTTGGGGTGAATTCTTGTCTACTAATGTTTCCTGGAATCAGGAGTTCTCTGATGGTCTCAAGTTTTGGAGTTAAGCCTGCTGCCTTTGGCTTTCAGTCCTTCTCTTACAGTAGCATCAAGACTTCTCCATTAATACAGCAGAGATGATAAAACATCTAGGTTAATGATTAAACAATTCTCCACAGTGAGGGACACCCAGAGAGATTCACAGAGCTACATAGGGAAGAGAAGAGGGAGAAGGGAGATCTGACTAGGAGGAGAAGGGGGCGTCAAAAGGGGAGAGAGCAATCTAGCCAGTAATCACATCCCTAAGTGAAAATGGATGCTGAAGATTAGATTCTTAAAGGTACAAAATTGATAACAAATAACAAAAAGCAAAGATTAAAAATCTAGAAAAGAAGTTAGGCTCTCAAAAATACAGTATAAAAATACAAAACAAAATCAATCACAAAAATTTAAAGATATATATTTATATGAAATTTCTTTAAAAATAGGGTCTTTTTTTGTAAGGCAATAGGTTGTAAAAATGAAAACTAAAGGAATAATAAAGAACTTAAAGTTAAAAAAAATTTTTTTTTAAGTGATCATAGTAAAAATATATCTAGGAATTTCTCTGGAGCTGTTGAGGGCAATGTGGGGTCAGTTCAGCTTCAGATAATTCCTTGTTCCAGCTTGTACTTGTTTTCAAGATCTATAGGCCCCCTCCAATGCACAGTCAATGTTAACTACAGGATTTTAATCTGATGCACCTGTCACTTCCAGAGCAGTTTCCTCTTCTTTGTTTATTTTGTCTTCCTCTGTTTGCAAGTATCTTCAGTATCTAATTTTCATCCTGACACAAGGGGGCAAAGGTGGTCACTTATTTAGGCTCACTTCTTCAGTTGTGTTGTGGGGAGGGAGAGATGCTGCAAACAAATAAAACTGGCATATATGGGGAGTGCTCGCACTGTATGGACCACACTGGGTTTGCCACAGCTCAAGGCAATGTGTGCTTTCTGGGTCTACCCTGCTCAAGCTCCAGGGTGCTCTGCAAGGGCACTGTCTGAAGTGGGCCGTGTGTTTCGTACACTTCCCAGGTCTAAGCCACTCAGGTTGTCGGTTACTCTGCAAGGGCACAGACCTGGCTGGGCATGCGTTTTGTGCCCTTCCCAGGTCCGAGCAGCGCAGGTGACCAGGTGCTTGGTGAGCGCACTGTCCCAGGTGAGCCATGCATCTTAATCACCTCTTGGTCATGGCCGCACTGGTTTCCTGGGTGCACCACAAGAACATCATCTCAGGTGTGCCGTGTGTCTCCTCTGGGGAGCTGATCTCAGGCTGCAGCTCTCCTGGTGGATGTCAACCATCCAGGATCCTAGGGAGATGTGGTGAGCAACTGGAGCCTGCTCACAGTGTTGTGGAAGATGCCACCTCTGGGGCTGATTGCAGCAGCCCCTTGCCTTCCAGCTCTGGCTCTCACACCTCTGCCTCTCTGCCCCAGGGGTGGGTGGGGGGAAGGGGCCTGTATGCAGCCAGCTAGCTCTTCTTTGTTATTCGCTCAATCCTGTGTTCTGTGAGTGGGCCAGGCTGCAAGTTGGAGTCTTTCATAGGAACTTTCTCTTTCCTTTTTTTTTCCTCTCTGGTGATCCCTCAGTTTGGGTTGCTATCTCATGTTAGTTCCCTCAGATTGTCCACAGGGCATTCAGGCCCAATCCTTACCCTAAGCACTGATGACGCATCCCGCACCTCCCTGCCCAGCCGCCGATCACTGGTGGCAGACGCGAGTTTCTGGGTGAATTCTCCGCTGGCAGTTGAGATTAGGAGTGTACTCTATGTTGTTTTTTTCCCCTCATGGTTATGTTGCCCTCTGATATTCTAAAACTCCCCACAGGCCTGCCTGCGAAAGGTTTTCTGGAAACTTCTCCTTCACTACTTCTTCCCCAGGACAGGTCTCTGTCCCTATCTCTTTTGTCACTTTTTGTCTTTTATATTTTGTCCTACCTCCTTTCAAAGAGAAAGGGCTGGCTTTCTGGGTGCCTGATGTCCTCCGCCAGCATTCAGAAATTGTTTTGTGGAAGTTGCTCAGCATTCAAAGGATCTTCAGATGAGTTTGTGGGGGAGAAAGTGGTCTCCCCATCCTATTCCTCCAGCATCTTGGGACCGCCCTCTCTTTCCCTTAATCTCTCTACCTTTCTCTCTCCCTCTCAGTACACCCTATGTTTACCCTCAGTACCCAAGACACTTCCTTTCTGACTTACTAACTGCCTGAAATAAAAGTAATTGTAGCTGCAGCAATGATACAAATAACAGGTGTGCTACTATGAAATAAAAATGTAGCAAAATGTCCCCTCAAACCCTACCTCTTTTAATTCAGACTCAATACTCTCTTTCTCTTTGCCACAGCCTAATTTACTTAGACTCTGGAGATGTGGATTTCAAGGTTTATTAGCTTATGTTAAAATTCCTAAATAAATTCAGACTTCTCTGGAATTTTATTCCCATGAACAAATAGATTCAAATATCAGAAATCTCTTGCTACATAACTTTACATTTCTTTCATCATAAGTTACAATTATTTAAATCCAGCCTCTGTGGAAAGAATCATCCTGTATTGGTAGAATTGTATCATTTTATTCAAATTATTATTCTCCAAACTGGGGCTAAAGAAACCAATGACAATGACATAGCAAGATGTGAAGGTAAGAAATATGAGACCATAAATTGTGCTGCCATCTCCTTTCCTATGCCCACAGAAGCATCATAAATCCACCAGGAGTCTCTCCCAAGTCTGACCTCCAGACTTATTTCTGAAGTTTTTCAACATAGCATTTTAGACAGCACCACAACTAAGTGTGTTTGTTTTTTACCTTAATCATTTTGCTTAATCACTACAAAAAACCAACTCCCATTTCACAAATGAGAACACTAAAGCCTAGAAAGTGAAAGTGTTAGTCACTAGTAATGTTAGACTATCTCTTGGAGAAGGCAATGGCAATCCACTCCAGATATCTTGCCAGGAGAATCCCATGGATGGAGGAGCCTGGTGGGCTGTGGTCCATGGGGTCTCTTAGAGTCAGACACAACTGAGCATCTTCACTTTCACTTTTCACTTTTATGCATTGGAGAAGGAAATGGCAACCCACTCCAGTGTCCTTGGCTGGAGAATCCCAGGGATGGGGGAGCCTGGTGGGCTACCATCTATGGGGTCACACGGAGTCGGACACGACTGAAGTGACTTAGCAGCAGCAGAAGCTGCGACTCCATGGACTGGAGCCCTCCAGACTCCTCTGTCCATGGAATTCTCCAGGCAAGCATACTGGAGTGTGATGCCATTCCCTTCTCTAGGGGATCTTCCTGATCCAGAGCTTGAATCTGGGTTTCCTGCATTTCAGGCAGATTCTTTACTGTCTGAGCCACCAGGTAAGCCCCAGAAAGCCTCAAGGGCATCAGTAACTTAACCAAGATCATGATGTTAATAACAAGGTGAACGTCTGCCTGGATCCAAGGCCCATGCTGTGAAAACTCTGTTGGCAGCAGTGATATGACATGATTTATTGGCCCTGGGAATGACAAGAAGCCACATATAAAAGGAATTTCCCTTGAGAAGCCTTAGAAAAAAACTTGGTGGGTCAAAATGACCACACGAATGCATTATACAGAGTGAAGTAAGTCAGAAAGAGAGAAAATATTGTATTTTAATGCATATATACAGATCTAGAAAAATGGTACTGAAGAATTTATTTGCAGGGCAACAGTGGAGAAACAGACATAGAGAATATTCTTATGCACATGGGGAGAGGGGAGGAAAGGGTGAGATGTATGGAAAGAGTAACATGGAAACTTACATTACCATATGTAAAATAGATAGCCAATGGGAATTTGCTATATGGCTCAGCAAATTCAAACAGGGGATCTGTATCAACCTAGAGGGGTGGGATGGGGAAGGAGATGGGATGGAGTTTCAAAAGGGAGCAGATATATGTATACCTATGGCTGATTCATGTTGAGGTTTGACAGAAAACAACAAAATTCTGTAAAGCAATTATCCTTCAATTAAAAATAATAATAAAAAAAGACCATGCTGATTTACTGCTTATGTAATATCCAGTACTAAGAAACAAACCATGCTGGTTTCAAACCACTGGTCTATTAGGCTGAATTCCAGTTATTTGCTGAAACCAAATCAGAAATTTCCAATTACGAGGGAATCTTTATAATGTGTTTACACATACTCTGCCACTTGCGTAACACTGCTTTTTCACAGCATCCAGTATAACTGAGGAACTAAAATGAATAAGAGGAGGTATTATCCCAACAGCCACCATCTATCTGTTTCTTTGGAGGGAGGGAAGGGGAAAACTCAGAGTTAACCTGCTACAGTTAACATGCAAGTATAAACAAGGCTTCAGCTCTGGGATCATTATCCAGCACAGTTCCTCAAAGATAGGTCTGCCTATTAGCTGGTTGGCAGTGTCCTCTGTCTCCCACTAAAAGATATCTGAAAGGCTTCTTCCATAGGAAATGCCAACCAGGCTTGCTGGTCTTATATCCAGTAGATGTTATAAGTCATACCCCTGACCCATGTACAGGGAGACAGTATCGGTGGAGACAGAATGATACAGTCTGTTCAGTATGCCACTGATTTCTAAGATGCCCCCAAACAGGGAAAACAGAAGTTAAAGATCACTGTCAGTTATGTGATAATTAAAATGGCTTTATTACAAAGACCAAAATTAAAATTCAGCAATATCAAGCTTTGGATCAGCCCTGGGTTTGAGCCCTGACTCGAGCAGCTACTGGTTTTGTGATATTAAAGCCTGTACTTCAAAGTCTCCTTCTATAAAATGAAACAATACCTAAGTCTCAGGGTTACTATTTTTTTTTAAGTAAGTTAATTTATGAAAGTGCTTAACATGCTGTGTGGAGCAGAACAGACCCAAAGAAAACATTAGTCTTGTTAGTACTTCCTTTTCTGGGAGTCAGAACTTCAGATTATTCTTTTCCCATCCTCTGCTGCTGCTGCTAAGTCGCTTCAGTCGTGTCCGACTCTGTGTGACCCCAGAGATGGCAGCCTACCAGGCTCTTCTGTCTCTGGCATTCTCCAGGCAAGAACACCGGAGTGGGTTGCCATTTCCTTCCCCATCCTCAGTTGCATATATTTCATGCCCTGTAAGTCAACATGTTCAGGGCCATGTATTTTTACCAAGTACCTCATGGAGCACAAATTTCTAATTACAGTTAATGATTAATGCCGACAGCTATAGCCTTAAATGAAAGATTTTGTTGCCACATAATATGGTGAAATATATTCATTAAGGAGTGACAAACTTCCATTGAGTTCCTACTATGTGATGGTTTTTGTGTAAATTGATAAGGGAAAAAGATTAGGACATAATGTCTGCTCTCGAGGCACTAAAATCCAGCAGGAAAAACCATGTTAACTGAACCGTGTATGAAATACAGCCATATGAAAAGGCATGTGGAGTACAGAAGTGTGATCAGGAAATGAATTGTGGGCAGGGTAGTATATCAACTTGAATAATAAGTAGGATTTTAATAGGAGAGTAAGGGATAGATCAGACAAATAATCTGGACACAGACTAAGAACCTAGAACATCAACGTTTAGATATTTAATGTTTTGACTGGTAGGAATTTAATAAGGTGTATAATGCAGGAGAGTGACTGAAGTGTATCAATATAAATCACTGCTCAAGAAAAGATTAAAGTCTGCACTTAGCCAGCCATGCCCAGTTTTCCATTCTGCTAATATTAGTGTGCAGAGGCTGCCAGATCTTCTACTACTTATCGGCAACACATGTGGGTGCATATGCATTACAAATGCATTTCAGCACATGACTTGCATAAGCAATGACTTATAGAGGAGGTAGGCTCTCTGGAACATCCGTGTGAGGAGCTCTGAGATACTCTTGCCAGCAAAACAAAGATTTTATTGTTGAAAAACCAATCATTTAAAGTCTGGAAATAGTCCTAAGAGCATAGAGCAAATGAAGAAACATTCACAAGAAAAAGCTCAGTATGACCAGTGAGAATCGGTAGTATTTGAATCAAGACCCACTTCCTTTCTCCCCGAGCAATCGAGCCTGATGAAAGCACCAGAGCAAAGCCCTGCAGTCAGGAACACAGGGCTCACCATCTCTCCTCCCACTATAAGGAAATATCCAAGAAGAGTACTTCTGGAAATCACAGTCAACCCTGGGGTGCACAAAGTCTGAGCACATGGACTAGACTGTACTCATTCAGGAGCAATCTGAGCAGGATGTGGGGCTCACTTGAAAGCATTCTCCAAGCAACAGACCCATCAACCTGGGGAACACAACTCAGTGGCACAAAGGGCTCAAATTGAACTTCTGACCAGAACCCAGGTATGAAAATAAAACATACCAACTACCAGGATTCTGGACAAGTACGAATAAGCAATGCTCTACCCTCCCGAGACTGATTAGAGAGGTAACCACCAAGATTTAGGCTGAATTCAGGTCAAAAAGAATGTAAACATCCTGAACAGTGGTAGTAGCCTATACACTACTATTTTATATCCAATATTTAATATCCAATATTAAAGGGTAAAACTCTTAAGGGCTGAGGGGACTTAAGCATAATCTGTGACCAAAAAACGGCTTAAGCTGCTCACAACTGACCTCTAAGGAACCAAAACCAAAAGATTAAAGCAAAGAATAATGATCTGAGCAGGGATATCGGAAGCTGCACGCTGCAGAATAAAGAGACCTCATAGAATATGGCACCCCACTCCAGTACTCTTGCCTGGAAAATCCCATGGGCAAAGGAGCCTGCTGGGCTGCAGTTCATGGGGTCACTAAGAGTCAGACACGACTGAGTGACTTCACTTTCACTTTTCACTTTCATGCACTGGAGAAGGAAATGAAAACCCACTCCAGTTCTTGCCTGGAGAATCCCAGGGACAGGGGAGCCTGGTGGGCTGCCATCTATGGGGTTGCACAGAGTCGGACATGACTTAAGTGACTTAACAGCATAGAATTTTTCACTTAAGAAATTCAAATTTTAACCAGTTAAATAGCAACAATAACCTTCCGTCCCTCCTGTAGGGGATATGTATCCACAGTTGCTATAATACATTATCTACAAGGTACGGTTTTCAATACAAAGTTAAGAGACATGCAAAGAACAAGAACATTTCCCATACACAGGAAAAAGGCAGTAAAATATAACTTTGAAGCACATAAACATGCTCAAAGAAATTAAGGAAACTGTGCTTAAAGACAAGGTAAATGTAGATGACAAAATAAAAAGAAAAATCAGCAAACTAAATTCAGTAATATGTAAAAAGAAGTACACATCAAGGCCAAGTAGAATTTATCCCAAAGATGTCTGGTTAGGTTAGGTTTCTTATTTTTTTATTGAAGTATAGTTGATTTTAGGGGTACAGCACAGGAATTCAGTTATAATTTTATAGTTTATACTCCATTTATAGGTTATTAACTTATATTGAATATAATTCCCTGTAATTTACAGGAAATCCTTATTACTCAAACATAATAGTTTGTATCTGCTAATCTCATACTTTCAATTTGTCCCTCCACCCTTCCCTCTCCCCATTGGTAATTATAAATTTGTTTTCTCTGTCTGTAAATCTGTTTCTGCAAATATGTTCATTTCAATTATTTTTACACTCCACATATAAGTGATATCACACAGTATTTGTCTTTGTCTGACTTATTTCACTAAGTGTAATATTTTCTAGGTGCATCCATGTGCTGCTAATGGCAACATTTGTTTTTATGGCTGAATAATGTATGTGTGTGTGTGTGTGTGTGAGAGAGAGAGAGAGAGAGAGACCCTCTTAAAAGCCAATTATCTGTTCACGGGCACCTGGATTGTTTCCATGTCTTGACTACTGTACACAGTGCTGCTAGGAACACTGGGATGCATACATCTTTTTGAATTTGAGCACTCCTGGGATTCTAGATCATATGGTAGTTCTATTTTTATTTTTTAAGGAAACTTCATAATATTTTCCATGGTGTATCATTAATTTTATACCCAGAATCAATTAGAATAACTAAATCAACTGAATAAAGGACAAGAACTATATGATCATCTCAGCAAATACAGAAAACACTGTACAAAATCTGGTAACATTTCATGATTAAAAATGAATAAAAACTATAAATAGAAGCCTCAAACTATTAAAAAGACATCTATAAAACCCCACAACTATCATAAAAATTAACAGTGAAAGACTGAATACTTTCTCTCAAGACCATGAAAAAAGTAAGGATGTCTACTCATGCCATTCTACTCAATGCTGTACTAGGGGTTCTAGTCAGGACAATTAGGCAATAAAAAGAATCAGAAAGAATTCAGGGTAAAAGGAAAGATGTAAAACCATCTATATTTACAAATTGCATGATTTATACATAAATTATTCTTAAAAATGCACAAAAATATCAAAACTAATAAATAAGTACAATGTTGAAGGAAATAAGGTCAATATTCAAAAAAGCAACTGTATTTACTAGATAAACAACAAGGACCTACTGTATAGCATATGAAACTGCATCCAATTATCTTGTAATAACCTATAATAAAAAAGATCTGAAAAATAACCTATATATGTGTGTGTGTGTGTGAATCACTTTGCTGTATACCTGAAACAAAGCAAGACAACTACGTGCTGTGCTGTGCTTAGTTGCTCAGTCATGTCCAACTCTTTGCAACCCCATGGAAGATGGCCTGCCAGGCTCTTCTGTCTATGGGGATTCTCCAGGCAAGAATACCGGAGTGGGTTGCCAAGCCCTACTCCAGGGATCTTCCAACTCAGGGATCGAACCCAGGTCTTCCACATTGCAGGTGGATTCTTTTACCATCTTAGCCACCAGGGAAGCCCAAGAATACGAGAGCGGGTAGCCTATTCCTTCTCCAGGGTATCTTCCCAACCCAGGTATCGAACACAGGTCTCCTGCATGGCAGGTGGATTCTTCACCAGCTGAGCTACCAGGGAAGCCCAAATCAACTGTACTTCAGTTTTCAAAAATCAATTGTATTTATATATGCTAATGATGGGCATCCCAAAACTGCAATTAAGAAAGCAATTCTATATATAATAGATCAAAAAGAACAAAATACTTAGCTATACATTTATAAAAATAAAAACTGTATACTAAAAAATACAGAAAACACTGTTTAAAGGAATTAAAGGTTTAAATAAATTGAACAACTGTTCATGTTCATGTGTCAGAAAATGCAATATTTTAAGATAGCAGTAGTATTCAAATTGACCTACAGATTCAGCACATTTGGTAACAAAATTCTATCTGGCTTTTCTGCAGACATGGCAAATTGATCCTAAAATTCATATGGAAATGGGAGGGGTGAAAATAGCCAAACATTCCTGGAAAATAAATTGAAGAACTTATATTTTCCATTTTAAAACTTACTAAAAATCTACGATAATAAACAATGCAGGATTAGGGACCTCCCTGGTGTTCAGTGGTTAAGACTCCATGCCTCCAATTCAGGGGATGTGGGTTTCATCCCTGGTTGGGAAACTAAGATTCTACATGCCGCATGGCATGACTAAAACAAAACAAGACAAAAATAAACAAACAAGACACAATACAGTATTGCCATAAAATAGACTTATAGATCAATGGCTAATTGAATTTAGACAGAGGCGCCAAGACAACCAAATGGGGAGAGAAGTCTTTTCACAAATTGCACTGGGACAACTGAGTATCTACTTGCCAACAATGAAGCTGAACCTGCACCTCACACCATATGCAAAAGTTAAAGTTAAGTGGCTTACAGACAGAAATGTAAGAGCTTAAATATATAAATCTTGGAAGAAAACAGAGTAAATATCTCATTTTTACTTTAGGATGAGCAATGATACCAAAAGTATAAGTGGAAAAAAAGAACATACAGATACACTGAACTGTAACAAAATTTAAAACTTTTGCTGGGCAAACCATACCTTTAAAAAAGTAAAGAAAAATAGTCCATAGAATGGAAGAAGCTGTTTGCAAATCCTGTATCTGATAAGGATGTTGTGTCTTACAATTCAATGATAAACAGACAAAAATGAAATTTAAAAATGACTGAAAGGTCTAAACACACATTTCTCCAAGTGCAATATACAAATGCCAATTAACACCCAAAGCAATGCTCAACATCATTAGTGATTAGGACAGTGAAAATCAAAACCACAATGACTCATCTTTCCTACAAACTAGGATGGCTACACTTAACACTTAAGATATAAAACAGCAAGTGTTGACAAGAATGTTGAAAAATAACAATACATGGCTGGTCAAATTTTAAATGGGCCAGCCTCTTTGGAAAAATTTATTAAATATAGAATTACTTACTCAGTCATGTCTGACTCTTTGCAACCCCATGGGCTATACAGTCCATGGAATTCTCTGGGCCAGAATACTGGAGTGGGTAGCCTTTCCTTTCTCCAAGGGATATTCCCAAACCAGGGATTGAACCCAAGCCTCTGGCATTTAGGGCGGATTCTTTACTAGCTGAGCCACAAGGGAGGCCCAGAATTACTGCATGTCCTATCAATTCTAGTCTGAAGTCTATGACCAAGATAAAGAAATCATTTGTTCACACAAAAATTCGTAGACAAGTTCATAGCAGCTTTATTCATCATAAATAAAATAACCAATATCTTTATGAAGGTGGAAATAACTTAAATGTCTATGAATTGATGATGGATAAATGAATAGTTGCATATTTAGCTAATTTAATGTTAATCATAAATAAAATGTAGAACTTAATTATCCTATAACATAGGTGTTATATCTATAATAATTGTCATATAACACTAACCTATAACATAGGTTATGTATGACCAACCTAGACAGCATATTAAAAAACAGAGGCATTACTTTGCCAACAAACGTCTGTCTAATTAAGGGTATGGTTTTTCCAGTAGTCATGTATGGATGTGAGATCTGCACTATAAATAAAGCTGAGCACCGAAGAATTGATGCTCTTGAACTGTGGTGTTGGAGAAGACTCTTCAGAGTCCCTTGTACTGCAAAGAGATCCAACCAGTCCATCCTAAAGGAAATCAGTAATGAATGTTCTTTGGAAGGACTGATGTTGAAGCTGAAACTCCAATACTTTGGCCACTTGATGCGAAGAACTGACTCATTTGAAAAGACCCTGATGCTGGGAAAGATAGAAGGCGGGAGTAAAAGGAAACAACAGAGGATGAGATGGTTGGATGCTATCTCCAACTCAATGCACATGAGTTTGAGTAAACCTGGGAGTAGGTGATGGACAGGGAAGCCTGGCATGCTGCAGTCCATGGAGTCACAGAGTCGGATATGACCGAGTGACTGAACTGAACTGAACATAGATGAGCCTAAAATTATGCTGAATGAAAGAAACCAGTCACAAAGGTCTACAAATTGCATGATTCTATTTATATTAAATGTTTAGAATAAGCATATCTATAGGAAGAAAGATTAGCAGTTGCCTTGTGCTACATGGGACTGTGGTACAGAGAAGAGGGAATGACTGCTAACAGGTACAGAATTTCTCTTGGGGTTGGTAAAATGTTCTACGGGTAGGTTGTTATGATGGTGGCACAGTCCTATGAATATACCAAAAACAGAATTTTATACTTTCAATGAGTATTTTTATAACATTTCAATATCTCAGTAATCTGCACATAACATATAAAATACTAAATATACTTCTAAGTATGCATTTAATACATTTTAATTATCCATATCTTAGATATATGCAAATCAATAATATATAAACTATATATATCTGTACATATGACATGCTTATAAATTTAAGTATGTATTCATTTAATTTCTATTCATTTTATTAACACATTTAAAGGTTATTTTAACATAGATACCATGATGATCTAGTCTATTGCTCTGAAAATTAGTTTAAAACAATAACCATAATTTGCTCTCCCATCCAGAACATATAATTCTATTTCATCTCCTTTTTGGTACTGTAGTATTACATATTACTGATTGACCATAAACTGCTGAACTATTCTCTTACTGATGGACTTTAAGTTGCTATTTATTTTTACCAAAAAAAGAGGATATTTTGTACTTATTTATCTGTACAAATGTATCTATTAATATATTCCTAGAAATGGACTTCTCATATGGTTAATAGTGTTCATGGAGTTCTCAAGGCAAGAATCCTGAAGTGGTTTGCCATTCCCTTCTCCAGTGGACAACTTTCTGTCAGACCACTCCATCATGACCCATCCATCTTGGGTGGCCCTACATGGCATGGCTCATAGTTTCACTGAATTAGACAAGGCTGTGGTCCATGTGGTCAGACTGGTTAGTTTTCTGTAACTGTGGTTTTCATTCTGTCTGCTCTCTGATGGAGAAGGATAAGAGGCTTATGGAAGCTTCCTGACAGGAGAGACAGACTGAGGGGGAAACCATCCTGTTCTGATTTGAGGGGCCATGCTCAGTATGCACGCAATATGTCAGCAAATTTGGAAAACTCAGCAGTGGCCACGGGACTGGAAAAGGTCAGTTTTCATTTCAACCCCAAAGAAAGACAATGCTAAAGAATGCTCAAACTACTGCACAATTGCACGCATCTCACATGCAAGCAAAGTAATGCTCAATATTCTCCAAGCCAGGCTTCAGCAATACATAAACCATGAACTTCCAGATGTTCAAGCTGGTTTCAGAAAAGGCAGAGGAACCAGAGATCAAATTGCCAACAACCACTGGATCATCAAAAAAGCAAGAGAGTTCCAGAAAAACATCTATTTCTGCTTTATTGACTATGCCAAAGCCCTTGACTGTGTGGATCACAATAAACTGGAAAATTTTGAAAGAGATAGGAATAGCAGACCACCTAACCTGCCTCTTGAGAAACCTGTATGCAGGTTAGGAAGCAACAGTTAGAACTGAAGACGGAACAACAGTTTGGTTCCAAATAGGAAAAGGATTATGTAAAGGCTGTATATTGTCACCCTGCTTATTTAACTTATATGCAGCTTTTGAACTGTGATGTTGGAGAAGACTCTTGAGAGTCCCATAGACTGCAAGGAGATCCAACCAATCCATTCTGAAGGATATCAGCCCTGGGGTTTCTTTGGAGGGAATGATACTAAAGCTGAAACTCCAGTACTTTGGCCACCTCAATGCGAAGAGTTGACTCATTGGAAAAGACTTTGATGCTGGGAGGGATTGGGGGCAGGAGGACAAGGGGATGACTGAGGATGAGATGGCTGGATGGCATCACAGACTCAATGGACGTGAGTCTGAGTGAACTCCGGGAGNCGGAACAACAGTTTGGTTCCAAATAGGAAAAGGATTATGTAAAGGCTGTATATTGTCACCCTGCTTATTTAACTTATATGCAGCTTTTGAACTGTGATGTTGGAGAAGACTCTTGAGAGTCCCATAGACTGCAAGGAGATCCAACCAATCCATTCTGAAGGATATCAGCCCTGGGGTTTCTTTGGAGGGAATGATACTAAAGCTGAAACTCCAGTACTTTGGCCACCTCAATGCGAAGAGTTGACTCATTGGAAAAGACTTTGATGCTGGGAGGGATTGGGGGCAGGAGGACAAGGGGATGACTGAGGATGAGATGGCTGGATGGCATCACAGACTCAATGGACGTGAGTCTGAGTGAACTCCGGGAGATGATCAACAGGGAGGCCTGGCGTGCTGCGATTCATAGGGTCACAAAGAGTTGGACATGACTGAGCGACTGAACTGAACTGAAATGAACTGAGTACATCATGAGAAATGCTGGGCTGGAAGAAGCACAGGCTGGAATCAAGGCTGCCGGGAGAAATATCAATAACCCTCAGATATGCAGATGACACCACACTTATGGCAAAAAGTGAAGAGGAACTATAAAGCCTGTTTATGAAAGTGAAAGAGGAGAGTGAAAAAGTTGGCTTAAAGCTCAACATTCAGAAAACAAAGATAATGCATCTGGTCCCATCAGACTTATTTTGGGGGGCTCCAAAATCACCGCAGATGGTGACTGCAGCCATGAAATTAAAAGATGCTTACTCCNTGTCACCCTGCTTGTTTAACTTATATGCACAGTACATCATGAGAAATGCTGGGCTGGAAGAAGCACAGGCTGGAATCAAGGCTGCCGGGAGAAATATCAATAACCCTCAGATATGCAGATGACACCACACTTATGGCAAAAAGTGAAGAGGAACTATAAAGCCTGTTTATGAAAGTGAAAGAGGAGAGTGAAAAAGTTGGCTTAAAGCTCAACATTCAGAAAACAAAGATAATGCATCTGGTCCCATCAGACTTATTTTGGGGGGCTCCAAAATCACCGCAGATGGTGACTGCAGCCATGAAATTAAAAGATGCTTACTCCTTGGAAGGAAAGTTGTGACCAACCTAGATAGCATATTCAAAAGCAGAGACATTACTTTGCCAACAAATGTCCATCCAGTCAAGGCTATGGTTTTTCCAGTGGTCACGTATGGATGCGAGAGTTGGAATGTGAAGAAAGTTGAGCGCCGAAGAATTGATGCTTTTGAACTGTGGTGTTGGAGAAGACTCTTGAGAGTCCCTTGGATTGCAAGGAGATCCAACCAGTCCATTCTAAAGGAGATCAGTCCTGGGTGTTCTTTGGAAGGACTGATGCTGAGGCTGAAACTCCAATACTTTGGCCACCTCATGCAAAGTGTTGACTCATTGGAAAAGACTCTGATGCTGGGAGGGTTTGGGGGCCGAAGGAAAAGGGTATGACAGAGGATTAGATGGCTGGATAGCATCACCAACTAATGGACATGAGTTTGGGTGAATCCGGGAACTGGTGATGGACAGGGAGGCCTGGTGTGCTGCCATTCATGGGGTTGCGAAGAGTCTGACATGACTGAGTGACTGAAATGAACTGAATCACAATTAATAATTAATAATTTTATGTATTTTATTGTTATTTTTCTGATGTCTCTCACCACCAGAGAGGTTAATATTCTATTGGCTAATTTTCTTCTTTATTCCTGGGTGTTCATTGGAAGGACTGACACTGAAGTTGATACTGGATTGGGGTAAGGAGGAGTAGAGGACAACAGAGGATGAGATGGCTGGATGGCATCACGGACTCGATGGACATGATTTTGGGTAAACTCTGGGAGTTGGTGATGGACAGGAGGCATGGCGTGCTGCAATTCATGGGGTCACAAAGAGTGGGATATAACTGTTTCACTGTACTGAACATGCTTATGAGATATTGCTATTTTCTTACTTATATATTGGAGCTCTTTTGTAACTATCAATACTTTTCTTGCTATAAAAGTTGTAAATATTTTCCTCTGACAGTTCACTTGTGTCTTCACTTTGTTTAATTTTATTCCATTTCTTACTCTCCCCCTACACTTGCTTTGTTTCAAACACTTGGCTTCTTAAAGGTACTTTGAACAGATTTTGCATTGGCTATACCCCTTGCCAACAGTGCTTTCCCCCAGATGTTCACCCTTCACCATCTCTAGTTCTTTGCTCATAAGCTCACTGTCATCTCTTAGTGAGGCCTACAATTATAGTGTAAATAATTTTAACACACTTCTACTTCTGCCAAAGCCAAGGCAGATCAGATTTCCTATACTCTATTCTTTTATCCCAGCACTTATGCATTTCTAACAGACCATATATTTTTTTNTGATGTACTCTGCATATAAGTTAAATAAGCAGGGTGACAATATACAGCCTTGACATACTCCTTTTCCTATTTGGAACCAGTCTGTTGTTCTATGTCCAGTTTGAACTGGTGCTTCCTGACCTGGATATAGGTTTCCCAGGAGGCAGGTCAGGTGGTCTGGTATTCCCATCTCTTTCAGAATTTTCCACGGTTTATTGTGATCCACACAGTCAAAGGCTTTGGCTTAGTTTATATAGCAGAAGTAGATGTTTTTCTGGAACCTTCTTGGTTTTTCGATGATCCAGAGTATGTTGGCAATTTGATCTCTGGTTCCTCTGCCTTTTCAACATCTGGAAGTTCATGGCTCATGTATTGCTGAAGCCTGGCTTGGAGAATTTTGAGCATTACTTGCACAGGTTTGGTATCTGAAAATATTTTTTGAAATGAATCAATTATATTTACTTTTTTCAAATAAGCTTTAATGGTGTATGTAGTCAAATTAAAAAAGAGATATCTTCATGAATACATGTATCTTTATCTCATATTGGCAAGGCATACATATTCCGAGATTGAGTAAATACTGTCTTTTCTTATTATACTTTTGTAATAATTATCATTATTGATTTATACCTATATTCTACCTCCAACTACAGTATAGTTTGGGCAACGTGAAAAATATAAAAGATTTTTTTAGTGAAAAATTAGGTGAAATAACAGCAATTATCACAGAGCTCATTCTTTATTCACTGATAACCAGCAGGATGTTTATCAAGAAAATCTCAATCTTATTTGTACAAATTTCTGAACTCTATTTTCTTTTACTCTACGATAAATTTATTTAAATTAATTTATATCTAATGTTGTAACAAATTTATAGATATTTTGGGGGACAGCTGTTCCATATTTACTATTTGAGTCCTTTTTGATTTCTAAGAAAATCCCTCCCCTAAACTTCATTCACCTCTTATATTAGCTGACATTACATCTCCCATGTATATACTATATATCACATCAATGTCATAATTTATCTTTTATTTATTTACATTGTGATATTTCTTTTAATCATTCAAGATTATCTTCTGAGTCTAATAAATTACATAAAACTTTTACCACATATTTTAACATTTCATATTTATACACAGAGTGGAGCTCAAAAGCATACTTGGAAACTAAAGAATATTATATAATAAAATTAACAGCTGTGATAACTTCAACCAGAAAAGGAAATAAAAACACTTCTCAAAACGTTTTGAAATTTTGAAATATTTCAGAAATTTTTTTGAAATAATCTTACTGAAGAGTCCCTTGGACTACAAGGAGATCCAACCAGTCCATTCTGAAGGAGATCAGCCCTGGGATTTCTTTGGAAGGAATGAAACTCCAGTACTTTGGCCACCTCATGCGAAGAGTTGACTCATTGGAAAAGACTTTGATGTTGGGAGGGATTGGGGGCAGGAGAAGAAGGGGACGACAGAGAATGAGATGGCTGGATGGCATCACTGACTCGACAGACGTGAATCTGAGTGAACTCCAGGAGTTGGTGATGGATAGGGAGGCCTGGTGTGCTGTGATTCATGGGGTCGCAAAGAGTCAGACACAACTGAGCGACTGAACTGAACTGTATATTCTTATGTATGCTATTAAGCTTACCCATTTTAAAAAATTTAATTTACTCAATTTAATTTCTAGGAGTGCTATTTGATATTTTTAAAAATGTGCCAGGTCATTTTTACGTTTTCTTGTCTCATACACATAATTGTCCAGTTTGTCTTCTATTTCTTTAAATAACAAAAAAAGCCTAATTTTACAATAGCTCTTTTGGTAATTCCAATAATCTGAAATCTGAGTTTGTTATCTCTATGTATTCTTGTAGAGGGTAGAGTAATGGACTACTCAAAGTATTCACACCCTTTTCTCTGAACCTGTGAGTATGAGCCTTACATATATGACAAAGTGAAGTGAAGTGAAGTCGCTCACTTGTGTCTGACTCTTTGCGATCCCATGGACAGAAGACTACTAGGCTCCGCCATCCATGGGATTCTCCTGGCAAGAATACTGGAGTGGGCTGCCATTTCCTTCTCCAGGGTATCTTCCCAACCCAGGGATCGAATCCAGGTCTCCTGCACTGCAGACAGATGCTTTACCATCTGAGCCACCAGGGAAACCCATATGACAAAAGGAACATGGTTAAATTTAAAATTTGGAGGGGAGGAGATTATCCTGGATTATTGGTGTGGACCCAGCTTTAATCACAGGTCCTTATCATAAGAAGGCAGGACAGGCAGAGGCAGAAAAGAAGATTTAAAGATGGGAGCAGAGGTGTAAGTGATATGAAGGGGCCATGGTCTAACGAACACAGGTGAGCCTCCAGTTGTTGAAAACGGCAAGGAAAGTGATTCTCTTTTAGAGCCTCTTGAAAGAATACAGTCCTATTGACTTCTTTATTTTTAGGACTCGACCTCTAGAACTATAAGATAATAAACATAGGTTGTTTTAAGCCACCAACCTTGTGGCAATTAGCAACAGTAGGACACCAAGGAAGTTATCTGATAATTTCTGTTTCAGGCACCTTTTTCTTATGTGTTTCATTATTTTTTCATCCTGATTTCCCTATAAATATTTGTTTGCCCTGAAATTATTTGCAAGACATTTTCATGGCAGAGGGTGAAGGTGAAGTCTTCTGAAGAACATTTACTTCTATCAAATCCAGTCTACTGTAAAGCATTTTCAGGTTGTCACCATGTATTTGGAACAAGTAAATTGCCTTGCTTATATTTTGTGTCTTCTCTTTTCCATAATATTTTTTTCCTCCCAGATACTTTTTGTTCTCATGTCTCAGGTTGTGTGTAAGTGCATCAGTGCAGCATGAGAAGACAGATGAAACGGTTTGCAAGTAGGAGTACAGTGCTCTGTAAAAGACCATTTTCTCCAAAGAAATGCCACAAACATGGAATAGGAAAGATTTCTAATAGGCTGCCTGAGAAAAGAGCAGGGATGGCCTCTAGGCTTTCCCATAGTTGTTACTATACTCTTCTTGCTCCTGCATTATGGTCACTTTCTTCCCCCTCTTTTGTTGTTGTCTTTGTGTCTGTGGTTGCTGTTATTGCAATGTCCTCTGCTTTTCATCTTACCTACACTGTTTAAGAAACCCAAGGATTGAGAGGAAGTATTTTGAAGTTAAAATCAAGAAAGAAATGGCGGCTACATGCAGTATAGCTTTTATGGATACCTGAGAATATTATGTTATCATTAAGCAAATGCCAAAGAATGGCACTATTTTGCTTTCCACAAAGAAGTTAACAATGTTGTACAATGGATTACATATTTATATCATTTCTAAAGGCAGATGCAAGGATGACTCGGAGTTTTTCCAGGCTTAAAGACTATAAACTTTATCAAGACTCCTCAACCAAAGACAGTTGCTTCCTTACTACCACCTGTGTAGCAGCAAGATGCCAGAAAGAAATCAAGCCAGGGTATGATAATTATGCTATGGATATATTGGTACCTTAAAGGACATTGATTAGTTAGCATTATGAAACTTGCTGCTGCTAAGTCACTTCAGTCGTGTCTGACTCTGTGCGACCCCGTAGACGGCAGCCCACCAGGCTCCCCTGTCCCTGGAATTCTCCAGGCAAGAACACTGGAGTAGGTTGCCATTTCCTTCTCCAATTATGAAACTTAATTATTGACTATTACTAACCACGTGCTATTATCCTTTAAAGTAAGCATTGATATATTACAGACGTTTTCAAGAAAGATAAATGACATAGGATAATTATAATTAAATTCATATATATACATATACACCATATTCATTTAATAAATATTTTAGCTCTTTGTAATTAAGTATCTGAAGTCATGCATCTGGAACCCAGTAGTCTGTGTTCAAAGTAACTAGGTTGGACATGAAATCTATCCAAAAATAAGTGTCTCTATGATTGGTACACCTGAAATGCACACGTATATATGCTATGGCCCATGTCGTAAGTTAGGCCATCTTAAATAAGTTGGTTAAGATCTATCAAGACTGTTCTTACCAATTATCTTAATTAATTAAATCAACAAACATTAAGTATAATGCTCTATCCCAAGTGCTCAAGATACATCAACGAACACAGTAGTAAAAAATCTTTTACCTTACAGAAGTCACAACCTAACAAGCAGTGTAAACATTACATATAAAAATGATAAGTATTATGGCAGAAAAATCAGAGTACACTATGAGAGGTTAAGAGTGGTAGGGGTCTTGCAGTTTTAAAAGGCAGTCAAGGTAGGCCTTGTGAGAAGGTGCTAACTGAACAGAAACTTTCAGGAGTCCTGGGCTTACCCAGGTGGGTATCTGAAAGAACATTCCATGCAGAGGTAACAAAAAATCCAAATGCCCTGAGACTGAAACATGTCTGGCATAACTGGTAATAGTGAAGAACTGGATAAACTCCTAGGAGGTTTCTGGGAACAGAGTAGAAGGACAGAATTGCCAGCTTTGGGATCAGAGGAGGACAAAAGACAGACATGATGGACCTTATGGATCACCGTGTGGATGTGGACTGTTCCATGAATGAAACCGGAAGCCAAGGGATAATGAATTGAACATTGACTTTAATCTGACTTGTATTTTAATAGGATCTCAGACTGCTGAGCAAAGAAGTAATTACTTAGAAAAAGGTAGAAACAGGTAGCACAAGAGATGTGCTACCAGTCAAGTGATGATGGTGGCTTGGATCCGTGTGGTGAAAGACCTGGTAACAGATAAACGGACTCATTTCTTAGAAGATGAGATTTCAGTATACTGTGATATGGAATATTGACTCTGCCAAGTCAGTTCTGTGTGTCATCATTCTGCTTGTGTAAAGATCAGTTCTACAACACTTACGCTGTTGGAGGAATACCTGTGCCCAATAGGCAGATCAATCCTGAATACGACTTAGTGTATCACCAAGGACATAAATTTATTCTAGTTCCTCCTCACTAAGTGACCTCCTGACTTCCTAAATAAATACTTTTAGGTGAGCACAACAACTAATATCTTCAATACCAAAGCTAGATAGCTGAACTTTTAATGCACTTCTGAGTTTTAAAATAAACGAGAAAATATTTGCTTTGGTTTCCATAGTAGTTATGGTTAACATCCTAAAGGTGTGGGAAGAAAAGAGAAAGCACAGCAGGTTTTAATGATTTTCAGAAGTAACAGTCCTATTTTCTAAACCAGATTCAAAGTGGGAACAGAGAAGAGAATGATTGAGCACAGTGACCTCAACATGGCTTAAAATTTAGAAAGCAAGAAAAGTATTGACCTTTACTTCTTCTATCAAAAACTACAGTCACAATTTATTGTTCTGCTTTCTGAGTAAGCACCATGGCAGGAAAGCAAGAAGGAGGGCTTCACTGAAGCAAAGCCAGAAAGGCTCTTTAGCTACAGTAAATTAGGCACAGTTATGTCTTAGAATATTATAAATTTATCATTCACTTCTGTGTGCATCAGATATGGAGTCAAATACAAACTCTACCCTTTAAGGAAATGGCAACCCAACTCCAGTATTCTTGCCTAGAAAATCCCACAGACGGAGGAGCCTGGCAGGCTATAGTCCATGAGGTCACAAAGAAGCTGATATGACTGAATGATTTCATTTTGTAGTTTCTCTTTCTTTCACCTTAGCTAATGTAATCTCAACCTGTTTTACATTCCTTATTTTTAAAACAGATATAAAATGAATGACTACCATGGTAAATTTTTTTGAGGATTATACAGCACAGTGCCTGTCATACAATAATTTAACAAAAGGATCTATTAAATTTTAATTTTGTTATTAAATTTTGCATAGTAAAAAAATGCAATAGGCAAAAGATCTATCCCTCTGGTTCAATGGAATCCTGAATAATAAAACATTATGTCTGAATTTGCATCTTTTCACATAGTCAATGAAATGTTGTACAAAGATAATAAATTTTCTACCTCCCTCATACCAAAAAAATCAGGGTCTAGGACATATACTCATGAATTGTATCACTATACAGATTAATAACAGTACAGTTTTAAAATTCAATGTATATTAAATTTGTGACAATGTATATTAAAGAAACTAATATTTTATGAATAGCAATAAATATTACCAAAATGTATAAACTGGGATCATTCTTAGTTCACAAATCCCAAGGGAGGGAAGATTCAAATTTACTTATCAATTTTACACAGAAATATTTTACATTTAATGATTGAACCTAATTCAAGTGTTATTCTGAGCATCACCTTAAATCATATAAAAATCTCATGACTGTGATCATCATTTCATCTTTCTTTACTAGCTATCATTCAGCCTCCTTTTGTTCATCTACTTATATATTATTACATAAAATTGGATCTCACTGTCCCCTATGCTCACTTGGAAAAAGAAGGGAACTAAGACAACCCTCAATGTACATCATGTATACTTTCTGGAACAGGAAAGAGAATGCCTAAAGTGGGAAACTGAACAGTTGGTATCCTGTTGGGAGGAACTTTTTTTCCAGTTGCAATAGTAACTTGATGAGGTTGCTATTATTTTCCACAATTTGTGTTTCTTAAAATAATTTTAAAAGGTGATGGGGTGGAGAGTGTATTGACAATCAGGTTAAGTGGCTACATACTTTAATTCTCTGATGGGAAGGGCAAAGCAGAAAGAAGGGCTTTTCTACTGGTACGTGCTAAAGCAGACAAGCTTGGGATGGCAATCTGAACAAGCCTCCTCTGCACTTAACTTAGTCCTCCTCCTTACAGCCATACTCAACACTGACCTGAGCACTGCAAAGGAAGGGGAAGTATCAAGTTGCTAACTTTGTATTATTAGTGATAAAGGTGGCACACAGGAAAAACAGTAACAAAACAAAGACATGAGTGGTGTGGCAATGTTCACGGAGCCAATTTTTAACTTCAACGTAAGTCACAGAGTGAACACCATCTCAGGAAAGGCTTTATGGATGGATATGAGACTCATTTTGAGTCTTCGTAAAAGACAGAAAGTCAGACGAACTTGTTTTTAACTTTTTGTTCCACTATTTACAGGGTAGTGACCCTTGGAAAATCTAGGTTGTGTCATTACATGTTGGAATAACACTGGAATCGCTCACGTGAGTTCCTTGTGAGATTGCAAGGAGATGTATGTAAAGTGCCTCACATACTTACAGCCTGTCACATAGCAAATTCTCAACAGATGGTAGAAACCAGTTGTGTTTCTTTTATCTAAACTATTATCATCAATTAAACAAGGACAACAACCTCAGAAGACTATGAGCTGGAAAGCATCTAACAGAGTAACCGGTTCCTCCAAATTTAATACAAAATATTTGCAGATGCATCTGGAGATGGGCTGAAGGTCAGTGTGTTTATAAAGGCTTATGAGAGAAAAGCATAAATGTTGAAGGTAAGTTTGGTGAAACAAATAAAAAGAATTCTTAGTCCTGGAAGATGCTGGGTAAATGCTTTGAAGCCTGCAGGTCATTTGCTTTCCTATTAGATTAACAATGTGTTTAATCATTTGTAGCAATTGTATTACAATAATATAATGGCCCCCACACGAGGTGTAGACAAAGATTCTGAACACACAAGCCCGAGCACCGGAGTGTAATGGGGGCATTATTTCCTTTGGGTAAGATTAATTTTTCTTGCATGAAAAAACCCAGTGCTTTTTGTTTTTCAATTTGACATTTCTAGTGGAAATAATTTATGGTAATACAGGCAGATAGCACAGAGCATGTAAGGAACTGAAATAAATTTGAGTCTCAAATGAGAAAGGTTGGAGTGTTGACAATAGCAAGATGGTTCTTAGGAAATGGAGCAGTTCTCATTATTTTTCCTCACTGATCAAGGGACTTGGCTGAAAGGGATGGTTAAGTGGCTGAAGTTTTTGTTTTTACTTTTTTCTTCTCCAGTGAGACAACTGCTGCCAAGGTCAATTAGTTTTTCCAAATCCACAGATAAAATTCAATGTAGTTTACAGCATAAGGTATTGTTAGAGCAAGTGTCAAACATAAGTTTATCTGTCAGCTTGATAAGAGCATTAAAAAGAGGCCATAACAATATTGTCTTTTGGTTTTAGTTTCAATTCTCTTTTTTCCTTTCCTGGATTTGAAGTCACTTGAAATTAAAATAAAGAATTTGAAACATTTTTGCACACTACATATTTGAGATACATGTTATTAATAAGGCATGAACTCCAGGCAACTGAGCTAAAATAGTTTTGCTAGAAACAAATCATGACATTCAAGTTAAAATTTCACCTATATAATAAATCTGTATTCCTCCATAAGACAGATTATATTCCTCTAAAAATGATTGATTTAATGAATGAGAACAATTGAAAATTTCAATTCTAAAATTATATTTAATATATAATTCAATCTTTCTTCCAACCAAGAGATTTAATTTCAAAGAGAGGGAAAAACCATTTTGTAGACTTTTCTGATTGTTCATATTTTGAATTAAGCAGGAGCTGGTTCTAACGATAGTGGCTAAGATTAGTCACATATGCCATAGGTATCTTTAGTCCAAAAGAAGCAACCATCACTAGTTGATCATGGAACATTTAATCCTGTTGAGTCTAGATCCACCCACGGAATCTCCTTTAACCCAGAACTCAAGTCAGTTGCAAAAATTCATCCTTTAGCATCTATTACCATTACCTGCCTTTGCCAAAATAATCTTTAAACTGCAGAAGAAGCAAACACAAATGGTCACTACAACAGTGTTTAAGTTGTCATAATTCTGAACCAAACAACAAAATGAACTTGAACACCACATATTCCCTCGTGCCAGTTTTGAGTATTTCATTTTATGAAGATCATCGTCCAAATGCTTTCCATGATTAAGGATGCAGTATCAGTGCCCTGTTAAGATGGGGCAATGTGACTCTGTGATGTTTTATGATAAACATTACCAATAATTTAGTTTGCATATAAACAATTTCTGAAGAAACAACAACATCTTCAGTTGCTGTTTCTGAGACAAATAAATACAATATAGCAAATGCTTTTGGATGGATCTTCTTCCTGCATCTCTCATAGTATCCTGTCAACACTGAGATACGGACTGAAAGAGACTTCAAAGGGAATCATCCGTGCCTAGCAACAACTGACAACCAATATCTTTAGCATAAACTGAATGTGTTTTAAACAGATGTAATTTTTTCAGAGCAGTTTTAGGTTCATATCAAAACTGAGAGGAAGATATAGATATTTCCAATACAGCTCTTGCCCCTATACATGCATAGCCTCCCCAATTATTAACATCTCCCACCAGAGTGGTACATTTATTACAACTGATGAACCTGCATTTACACATCATAATCACCCAACATCTATAGTTTACATTATGGTTACCTCTATGTCGTATGTTCCATAGGCTTGGAGAATTATATAATGGCATCCTAGCAAGGTTATGCTTAAAATCCTTCAAGCAAGGCTTCAACAGTATGTGAACATGGAACTTTCAGGTGTGTGAGCTGCATTTTAAAAAAGCAGAGGAACCAGAGATGACACTGTCAACATTTGCTGGATCATAGAGAAAGCAAGGTAATTCCAGAAAAAAAAATCTACTTCTGCTTCATGCTAAAGACTTTGACTGTGTGGATCACAGAAAGTTGTGTAGAAAATTCTTAAAGAGATGGAAATACCAGATTATTTTACCTGACTCCTGAAAAACCTGTATGCAGATCAAGAAGCAACAGTTAGAATCTTACATGGAATAACTGACTGCTTCAAAATTGGGAAAGGAATACAACAAGGCTTGATATTGTCACTCTGCTTATTTAACTTGTATGAAGAATAAATCATGTGAAATGCTGGCTGGATAAATCACAAGTTGGAATCACCAACTTGTGATTCAACTGCTGGGAGAAATATCAACAATCTCAGATATGCATATGATAACCACTTTAATAGCAGAAAGTGAAGAGGAACTAAAGAGCCTCTTGACAAAAGTGAAAGAGGAAAGTGAAAAAGCTGGCTTAAAACGTAACATTCAAAAAACTAAGATCAAGGCATCTGGTCCCAACACTTCATGGCAAATAGAAGGGGAAAATGTAGAAGCAGTGACAGACTTTACTTTCTTGGTCTTCAAAATTGTTTTATGCAAATCTGTGTTTGATCCCTGAGTTAAGATCCCCTAGAGAAGGGAAAGGCTACTCACTCCAGCATTCTGGTCTGGAGAATTCCATGGACTGTATAGTATATGTGTCACAAAGAGTCGGACACAACTGAGCAACTTTCACTTTCTATCCAAAATTATTGAAGATAGTGACTGCAGCCATGAAATTAAAAGATGGTTGCTCCTTGTAAGGAAAGCTATGACAAACCTAGATAGCATGTTAAAAAGCAGGACATCACTTTGCTAACAAAGGTCCATCTAGTCAAAGCTATATTTTTTTCCAGTAATCATGTACAGATGTGAGAGTGTGAGAGCTAGACCATCAAGAAGGCTAAGTGCCAAAGAATGATGCTTCTGAATTGTTATGTTGAAGACTCTTTTGAGAGCTCCTTGGACTTCAAGGAGATCAAATCAGTCAATCCTAAAGGAAATAAACCCTGAATAGTCATTGCTGAATTTCCACTGGAAGGACTGATGTTGAAGCACCAATACTTTGACCACTTGATGCAAAGTGCCAACTCACTGGAAAAGACCCTGATTCTGGCAAAGACTGAAGGCAAAGAAGAGGGCAGCAGAGGATGAGATGGTTACATAGCATTACTGACTCAATGGACATGAATCTGAGCAAACTCCAGGAGATAGTAAATGACAGAGGAGTTTGGCATGTTACAGTCCATGGGGTCACAAACAGTTTGACACAAATACTTGAAGTAAAATTCTACAATATAAAACTACTGTCTTGATAATACACTATCTAAAGTACTGATAGTACTGTTCCAGCCTTCTGTTTATTTATCAAATATACCCAGCATTCATTTCTTTATCAAATATTAAGTAACACTGAACACTTATTATCTAACAATTACTATGCACTCCAGATATACAATTTTGTTTTCTAGCCTTATGTCAGATTATAAAATTTTTTACATCCATTGATCTGCCCTGATTCAAAAGATGCCTGGGTTGTGAAACTGGCATGCTGCAGTCCCAGGGTCTGAACACAACTTTGCAACTGAACAACAATGACATAATGGCATGCACCCATCATTGCAGTATCAAACCAAGTAGTTCCATTGCTCTAAATAGACTCAATTTGTAGAGGGCTATAAAAGATGAGTAGTACAATGGATAGGGAAGGAAAAACAACATCAACAATTCTTCTCTGCTAAGGAATTATTGCCTACTCTTGAAAAATGCTGCAAGGATATGGTGGATTCAATGGAAAAGCTGTGGACATCTGAAGAAGCAGAATCTCTTTGGTCTTTACAATCTCATACAGCAGAAAACTCTCAGAATCTCTTTACATTGCAAGATAAGTAAAAATAATGAGAACATGACAGATATAAAGGGTCAAGCCTGGGAAATGAGAGTTGATTGCAAAAATGTTTATTCATAGAATGGAATGCTGCTTAGCAGTTACAAAGAATGAACTACTGACACATGCTAGGTTAAGAATTCTGTAGATGGACGTGCTATCAAGATTTTTTATGACCAGATCTTATTTTTACACATTTTATTTGCTTGATCTATAACTGACAGTGGTGCAGCAAAATGACCCATCAGAATTCTCAAATTTTCAACTCTTCTTGTAGCTTTATTGACTGTTTTCTTTGTGTTTTTGAAACTACTAGGATCATACAAGATAAAATTTTTGTTTCCCTTGGGAATTACAAGAGAATGTATTCTATTATAAATAAAATATTATAACTTTATTATGTTATGACTATTTGTATTCCCATTGACACTTTTTTAATGGCAATTTTTTAATATTAATAGTTACTCAAACTTTGTCATTTTTCTGTGAGATTTCTTTTCCAGTCTTGTACACTCAATATTTTGTGATATGTTTTAATCTCATAAGCAACATGCTTGATTTTTAATCCAATGTAATAATTTCGGTCAGTTACTGAATCTATTGTTTTTTTTTTTACAACTGTTGTGATTATGGGTGAATCAATTTGTTTCTAACATATTCTGCGGGATTTTTGTCGTTCTGTTGTTGAACTTTTTTCTGTATTTCCCTTGCCTTCTTGTCTTCAACAGATTTCTTAATTTGTTAATTTTTATCTGTTATAAACTTAGAAGTTTTAAAATATGATTTGTGTTTAACTTCAATGATTTTACAGATATATTTCAGAAATTTTTAAGTTACTCAATTTTTTCATATTCTATATAAATCAGATACATTTTAACTGTTTGCCTCTACGCTAACATGTATGTTATTTTTACCCAATGTTTTAATTACTTCATTGTTTATCACGAAAATTTAAGGATTCTAAGTATAGGCATATCTCATTTTACTGTGCTTTGCAGATTTTGCATTTATAAAAAAAATGAAGGTTCTCAATAACCCCGTGTATAACAAGACTACTGATGCAATTTTTCCCAACAGCATTGGCTTACTTCCTATCTCGGTGTCACATTTTGGCAATTCTTATAATATTTCAAACTTTTTGGTTATTATTGTAATTGTGAGGGTGAACTGATCAGTGATTGGTGTTGCCATTTTAATTATTATTTTTATTTTTAATTAATGTATGTACATAAAGCTGTCACACATTTAACATAGTATAGTGTAATCATAACTTTCATAAGTACTGGGAAATGAAAAATTTCGTGTGACTAGCTTTACTGTGATATTCACTTTATTGAAGTGGTTTGGAACTAAATCTGCAATATCTCTGAAGTATGCCTATATTGTTTCACCAAAAAATTATTTATATTTATCCATGTTCATCAATTTCTATACACATTTTTCCTCCATGCAACTCTGACTTTCATCTTTATGTTATTTCCCTTATATCTGAAGCTTTAGCAAGAATCTGTGATTGTTAAACATTCTCAATTTTTGTTCATCTAACAATGTCCCTAGTTCATTTTCATTCTTGAAAGATAACTTGCCTAGTTACATAACACTATAATGACCAATTCTTTTTCTCAAATATTGATTAAATTTTGTCAGTGTTTAATAACTTCCTTTATTTTCAGCTGGGGGCAGAGACTGCTGTCCTGTCAGCAACATTTATTTCATGCTATAATTACTTTCTTGGCCCAACGTTTTCCAGAATAAGCTTTGTAATTAGGGTTAGGTGAAGGCTGAAAAATTTTGTTTCATATTTTTTTAATGTTTAATGTTTTAATATTATTAAATACATATCTTCTGACTTGAGGCCTCTAAATAACTTTATTAATTTTTTTGGAGTACAGTTTATCTAAAATGTTGTGTTAGTTTCTGCTGTACAGTAAAGTGAATCAATTATTCATATATATGTATCTACTCTTTTTTAGATTCTTTTTCCCATATAGGCCATTACAGAGTACTGAGCAGATTTCCCTGTGCTAGACATTAAGTCCTTATTAATTATCTATTTTATTTATAGTAGTGGACAAGTTCTGAAGGATAAATAAGATAAAACATAGTTATTTATCATCTTATTCAGAAACTTGTCAGGGAAAAGAAGTATTCTTTGGAGACTACAATGCATGATATAGTATCTGACATAAAATGCACTTTCAATAAACATTAAGACATTAAAAAAATAATAGATAATTGTGTTTTTTCACTTTCCTTCTGTAGTTTCTTCCCTTCAGAATTATTTGTTGTCATGTTAAAAAATAAATTAAGCCTAACTCCAAATAAATTTATAATAAATGTGCACTGAATATTAATGATGTTATATGCTATTCCTCCCTTTAGAATTCCCACTTTTATAGATGAAAAGAGTAAAAAGTCATGCCTCTTTAACGATGAAATTTTAAGCATTAAGCAAAGGGCAGATTGTTTCAGGACAAATTATCTGTCCTGCCTAGGCATCACCATTTAATCTGCCAAAGCATAATGCCACTCTCCTGTATTCAAAACTTGTCTATCATCAATAATCAGCAACATTTCAATTTAAGGAATGCAAGAGACGGGAGGAAGCAAGAACCTAATTAAATCAACACAGCAACCAGATGGAAGAAAATGACTGTTTTTATTCCTTGATAGCCAAATATTAACAGGTATAGAATGTGCTTTCAATAAATGCTTGTTGAGTAATGAATGAATGAAACTAATGGATAAAAACCTTATTTCATGAAACCGAAGCATTTTCAGAGACAACAGATAAAATAATAAAATCTAGCTTTCAAGCCCTGGTTTAGGCATGTCACTCCCAAATGGAAGCTTAATTTGTAAAACAGATCAATAGAACGCTCCACCTCTCCTCCCAGGTCATCCCTGAACTGTCAATGCTCTATTTTTGGACAGAAGGAATCTGAGACCCAGAGAGAAGGTACTGCCTGTGGCCAAACATAACAACCAGTGTGCACTTTGCTGGAATCCTGCTCCTCTCACCCTAGCCCAGTGCTTTTGCTCTTTCACCTTAGTGCCTCTGTAATGTAACTGGAAATGTTCTCCTGGGCACTGTGATCTGAACAGCTCTTTATATTTACTATTACAATAGCACTGCAAGTGACTCCTTGCAAAACTTTAAAATCTCCATGGGATAACAACTTCTCCTGGTTCTTTTCATTCTCAGCTAAACTGAGCTAGAATAATCTTTTAAAAAATTCCCAAGACTCAGCAAAAGCACTCTGTAAACAAGGGTATATAGGGTGGTAAAGAATTACTTTTTTCACTTGTCTGTAAAATTCTATAATTAAAGGTATTTACTATGTGGATTAGGACATTCAAAACAGTCTGGCCTTGACCTATCTGAAACATTAAAGAAAAAGGCAAGTTCGTTCACAAAAGAGCATATACTGAACCATCATTTCCCCTTCTGTAACTTGAGGATTTGGGTTGTTGTGGAAGTATGTTTAGAGAGATGAAATAGATTTCAGAAAACTTGAAACATAACTGTTTTTAGAGTTCATAAAATACTGCAAATGCATATCTTTTGAGTTCAACAAAGACCAAATTTTCCTTTGGTTTCAGAGACATAGAGTACATTGTATGAGCAATAAAAATCTCCGAATAGTCTGCCAGACAAATAATGTTTGTCTTAAATTGTGTTCCTTAAGACCTTAAAGGGTACAGCTACAAGAGAAATGAATCCTAGATGGTTGCAACAATGTCCAAAGCAATAACTTCTACTGTGACTATCATCGACTATCCTGGGAATCTGGAGTCCTCTGGCAACACAGGAGGATGGTACTGATCTCAATTTCTTCTGAGATTGAATTGATACCATGATTCTTGTCATATTTGCAGAGCTAGGCTATAGGTATTTTCACCCTAGAACACACAGACACACAAATTTTTGATCCTCACAATTTTTCACACTTCTTATCTAACTTCAGCTCCAACTTCCTTTATGAAAGAAACAAGACACAAAATAATGTTGGCTCCAGCTGAATAAAGCGTAGATTTTTTTTGGACACTTTCTCTCCAGAACAGAGAGCTGAAAGTGCCAAAAGTGATCTGTAATTCCCTGCCTTATAATCCAGTGTTAGGTACTAAAATACATGACCTTCTAGCATGCTGAATTAATCTGACAATCTTTTCCTATTTTAATCACCATAAAAAAAACCACATGGCATAATAAGCAGCTTGTGCATTTTCAGGAATGACTGGGATATGAGATCAGTGAGGACTTCATTCTCAATTTAAAATGTGTTGCCCTTGATATTCTCAAATTACATTCTTTAGGAACATCCATGTTCCTTCTGTACTTGCTCATGAGTACTGGAAATTTGCCAGATGAATTTAGCTCTTACTCAATTACTTGGCATGAAGAGTGATATGTGGGTACTTCCCACCAATATATCAGATGAATAGTGTATTATACAAATCTTATATTTCAGTTAGAAGATTTTAAAAAGTGAATTTTAATAAAAATGAGTATAATTTATTACTATGATTAATAGATCAATATATTGCAGATGACAGAATGCCATATCTATCTTATATGCCTGATTATAGATACAAAATGAGAATAATTATTTAACCAAATTTGACTTGCCTCCACTACCCTTCCCCATGAATGGTATCTCTTAGAATATCTAATTCCAATTAAAGCAACTTTTATTGTCTCCTTTTTTCCTTGAGCATATAACACTGTAGAGAATATTCTCATTTTTTTCTGACTCTACCTATGGTGTGAGTCATATATAATAAGGCTTGCACAATGAATTTCTTGTATATAATAAACAATGATTGTGCGAACTCTGTTTTGAACTTTACCTATTCTCTATTCTGGGTAATATTTTGCAAACCCACTTGGGTGGCTGTGTGAAGTTGTCTACATGCTCTTATGAATTATTAACTTAGGAAAGATATTTACCTATAAAATTACACACCTAAAAAATGGTAATTTTAACAATTCGAATTTAATGTGTTAAAATAGAGGGGGAAACTTTCAAATAAAAGCAGTTATGATATTTGGACAGATTGCTTCTTTTGTATTCAAGTAAACATAGCTCACTGTGGTTGACAGAATAATGACCACCATCCCTACCCTCTGCTCCCCCATCCACACAAAAAGTCCGTGCCTGAATCCCCCAAATCCGTCAATGTGCTATGGTACATGATAAGGGGAAATCAAGGTTGCAGATACAATTAAGGTTGCCAATTAGCTGATCTTAAAATAGGATTATCTACGTGGATCTGCTAAAATCCAAGGGTCTGAAAAGGTCGAAGAGGGAGACAGAAGAGCCTGTGTTAAACTGATTTAGCATGAGAAAGATTTCATTTGTCATTATTGGTGTGTAATGATGGAAAGCAACTAAATATGAAGGAATATAGGCAGCCTTTAAAAACTGCCAAAGCTAAGAAAATAGATCATCCCCTAGAACCTCCAGAAGGAATACATCTTAATTTCAGCCTGCTGAGACCCATTTCAAATGCAGCTGCTGCTCCTGCTGCTGCTAAGTCACTTCACTCGTGTCCAACAAACTAATAAACTCATAGGTAAGTTTTTCTAGGAACCGATCACCTTCCTACCTTTCCAAAAGCCTTCCAGACTTTCACTCATGTACTAGGTTAAAATAAGAAATTTTGACTTCTTGTGCAAAACCTAGTGCTTTATTGCTTCTAATACTCTTTTCATTAGTAGCACTTAACACCAACTGAAATGACTGTATTTATTTGTTTATTGCTGTTGCCATTGATACAATGTTAATTGTAAGAGGACAGGTCTTTGTTGTGTTCATCAGGTCAGTGCCTAGAACAGTGCCTATCACATATACAATTCCTATTAATTTACTTTCCTTGCCTCAAGAGTGAACTTGGGTGTTCTGTGGATGTGCATATTCAGTTTTTACGTGTACTAACCACCCAGGTATATATACTCACTGAGTTACTCCCAACTAGCCCCCTGTGTGTGTGCATGCTAAGTCGCCTCAGTCATGTCCAACTCTTTGTGACCCTATGGACTGTAGCCTTCCAGGCTCCTCTGTCCATGGGATTCCCCAGGCAAGAATACTGGAGAAGGTTGCCATGCCCTCCCTCAGGAGATCTTCCCAATCCAGGAATCGAACTCACATCTTTTGTCTCCTGGATTAACAGGTAGGTTCTTTACCATGAGCATCACCTGGGAAGCCCAACAAGTCCCTTAGGGATTTTTTAATGTCAGTACAGCTGGAAATACATGTGATCAAGATTTCATTCTGAAGAAAATAGTGACCATCTGATGAATAAGGATTTTCAACAGCTTATTTGTTCTTATGGAATGTCTATTTTAGTGAGTTGCTATAAACTCCTACCTCCCCTGACCCATTGGTACCTCCTGGGAGATGATCTCTGAGCTTTTGGAATGCTGTCTGATAAGAGTGTTTCTGTATGCCTGAGGCATTGGACCATGTTGTACCTATCTGACCACAGAAGTTTAACCCAAATATGTGATTATAGTGAATAAATGATTTTGCTTTAGGTAAGCAAATGTCTGAGTAGATAGAGGAAAGAGAGAAGGATGCTGCACGCCTGCATTACTGACCCTAATAAAAACCCTGGTAACCAAGGCTGGGGTGAGATTCCCTGATTGAAAATACTCTGCATGTGTTATCTCACATTCTTGCTGAGAGAATTAAGTGCATCCCCATGGTTCTCCTTCAGCATGAGAATCTTTCTGTCTGGTATCTCTCAGACTTCACCCTATGTACCTGTCACTCTGCTGATTCTACTCTATGGTTGACTCTATAGACTCTGGATTGTCAATAAATAACAGCATTTTTTTAAAAAATCATACTTACACATATACTGCAAAACACAAACATGTAAGAACATTCTTCAAAGAACTGAGATACAAGAGTCTGCCAAATTAAAAAAACAAAAGGAAAACTAAAACTATTTGGCTAATTAACCAACAGTAATTGCTAAGTCAAAAGAGACTGAAATCATATATTTAACTTATTGAGAGAAAATAAGTATCACTACCAAAGACCACACATGCCTCAACTAAAGATCCCACATTCTGCAATGAAGGCCGAAGATCCCACATGCTGAAATGAAGACACAGCACAGCCAAATAAACAAATAGTCTTTTAAAGAATAAGGACTAAAATAAAGATAACTTCAAATTTATGGCAAATAGATGGGGAAACAATGGTTACAGTAACAGACTTAATTTTCTTGGGCTCCAAAATCACTGCAGATAGTGACTGCAGCCATGAAATTAAAAGACACTTGCTCCTTGGAAGAAAAGCTATGACCAACATAGACAGCATATTAAAAAGGAGAGCCATTACTTTGCCAACAAAAGTTCATTTAGTCAAAGCTATGGTTTTTCCAGTAGTCATGTATAGATGGGAAACCTGGACCATAAGGAAAAATTGAGTGCTGAAAAATGGATACTTTTGAACTGTGGTGTTGGAGAAGACTCTTCAGAGTCCCTTGTACTGCAAGGAGATCAAACTAATCAATCCTAAAGAAAATCAGTCCTGAATAGTCATTGGAAAGACTGATGCTGAAGCTCTAATAATTAGTCCACCTGATGCAAAGAACTGACTCCTTGGAAAAGACCCTGATGCTGGGAAAGATTGAAGGCAGGAGGAGAAGGGGACAACAGAGGATTAGACGGTTAGGTGGCATCACCGACTCAATGGAAATAAGACTGAGCAAGCCTTGGGAGTTGGTGATGGACAGGGAAGCCTGGCATGCTACTATCCATGGGGTCGCAAAGAGTCTGACACAACTGAGTGACTGAACTGAACTTCAAATAGTTAAAAACAAAGTTTCCCATAAATCTGTCCTTCTTAAATAAACTTAAAAAAAAAAAAATACTCCAGAAGGAGGACTGATAAGACGACAGGAAAAAAAAAAAAGGAAATGCAAGGGAAAAAAAAGTGAAAAATGAAAATTTAAAATATGTAATCAATACAAACAAATGCAGTGTGCCCATAGGCAGATTTAGTAGAAATAGGACTTGACTAAAATCTAGAGTTTACTCTACAAGTACCAGAGGCATATGTAGACAAATGCAGAAACTACTCTCTATTGGTAAGATAAAGATGTTCGTAACTCTCTATCCCAGGTTTTCCTGAACATATGAGAGATTGTAGATGTGATTCCACTTAAAATCTAGAGAAAAGAAAGTGAAAGTGAAGTCACTCAGTTGTGTCCGACTCTTTGCGACCCCATGGACTGTAGCTCACCAGGCTCCTCCCTCCATGGGCTTCTACAAACAAGAGTACTGGAGTGGGTTCCCATTTCCTTCTCTAAAACCTAGAAGGATACTGTAATTATTCAAATTAGCTATGTTACTTGGTCAGTTTCTAAATGGGAGGGAGATTACGCTGAACATTTAAACAACTACCATAAATAATTTTTGAACAAATTCTGAAAGAAACATGCTTTCATTCTCAGCACTAGCAAATCTTAAAGTGGAATAATAAACTGAAAATTCTCAGTATTTTAACCTCAGGTGGTGCAAAACAGTGATCTAACAAAAGGGTTAGAGAGAAAGAAAAGGGAAATAACACCATTGATAGAGTCAACAGAAATTTTTACCTTTCATCAAAAATTCAAAACAGCATTTAAGCACTGGGATGACCCAGATGGATGGTACAAGGAGGGAGGTGGGAGGAGGTTTCAGGATGGGGAACATGTGTACACCTGTGGTGGATTCATGTTGATGTATGGCAAAGCCAATACAATATTGTAAAGTAATGAGCCTCCAATTAAAATAAATAAATTTAAACTTAAAAAATTAATAAATAAAAAGCTAAATATTCCATTTTCATTATGTTTGGTTTAATACATATTTTGCATTTAAGACAAAACTACTCTCCTCCTGTGGAAATGAAAGTAAAATACAGTTTATGAACAGCCTTTTGGATGTTCTGATACTCATGACAAAACAGACATACTGAGGCATCTACTGTTGTTATTCTGGTAGCATTTCCTGGTAAGCTCATAAATTAGGAGGGATATTTCAAAACAGGAAACCAGAGCATTGAACAGAAGCATCAGAAAGCATTAAGCAGTATCAGGCCCATCGCTTGTATTATTTACAGTGAGGAGGTGGCTGTGTGTGTTTTTATCTGACTGAAATTAGAGATAAAGATGAGTGTTTAACTCCTATTTTATATTATATACCATACACTATGTGGTTGAGAATTTAAGAAGCTTAAAATTAATGTGTTGAGGAAGAGGGAAGGACACAACATTTTAATACCTACTATACTGCAGAAACCTGAAATATGTTAAAATTACACATTATTCTTACCATCTGTTCTGTTTACATAATGTCAAATGGCATATCATTTTTTTTTTCATATTTGAAAATGCTCCCTCCCCCGCAGTGTGTTCTTAAAGGAAAACAGAGAGAAAAGAGGTTTTTTCCCTTTAATTTTAGTGAAACTGTAACTCTGATTGGATTGTTATCTCTTCACAAGTGAAAATATTTACTGCATCTTTCTTTAATAGGAAAAAAACCAAAAGCTGAAAAAAATGGCAAATGACTTAAGAGTCCATCAGATGGATATAATGTCTTAATACAATGACAGTATGTGCATTCTTTAAGAAGGGTGAAATAATTCTGTACATTTTGATTTGCAATGAAAAAGTCAATAAGTGAAAAGAGAATTAGCAAAAGAAACCATATCTCTATTTCCAAACCTGAGTTTATACACTCTCAAACATATAAACTCAGGTTTGAAAAATACACATATGATTTCTTGCTTTTGTTCATTGTTTTCCTAGTATCCACTCACTATCTCTTTGCAACAGTATCTTAAATTTTATCAATGAGTAGCTCAAGTCCTTACAAGGGACAATGAGTAGCTTCAGTTCAGTTCAGTTCAGTCATGTCCAACTCTGCGACCCCAAGAATCGCAACACGCCAGGCTTCCTTCTCCATCACCAACTCCTGGAGTTCACTCAAACTCATGTCCACCGAGTCAGTGATACCATCCAGCTATCTCATCCTCTGTCATCCCCTTCTCCTCCTGCCCCAAATCCCTCCCAGCATCAGAGTCTTTTCCAATGAGTCAACTCTTCTCAGGAGGTGGCCAAAGTACTGGAGTTTCAGCTTCAGCATCATTCCCTCCAAAGAAATCACAGGGTTGATCTTCAGAATGGACTGGTTGGATCTCCTTGCTGTCCAAGGGACTCTCAAGAGTCTTCTCCCACACCAGAGTTCAAAAGCATCAATTCTTCAGCACTCAGCCTTCTTCAGAGTCCAACTCTCACATCCATACATGACTACTGGAAAAACCATAGCCTTGACTAGACGGAACTTTGTTGGCAAAGTAAGTTCTTGCATAGATCTTAGACTCCTTTCCTACTGTGATTCAAGACTTAATACAAAATCCATAAGGAAGATTCAATATCAGGATTTTTGTTGGGAATCCTGGGAATCTGGTTTTCTAATTTTGAACCAGATACATGCTTGACTATGAGTGCATGTAGCTCCTGGAGCTGTTAGTCACCACTTCATTCTCAAGAAGGGAAAGCCCACAAAGAATGGGACCAACAAGACAAGCTAAGAAATACAGAAAGAAATCAGTCTCAGACAATCCACTTGAGCCATGGACCAAGCCTCCCCTGAAGCCAGTTTGTGTTCCCAACATTGCTCCGGCCACAGCCTGTTCACAGATACGTATGGCCATGGAGACAGAATGAAGCAGAGAAAAACTTAGAGATCATGTCAAGAAGATTAGAGAAACCATGGGAACATTTCATGAAAAAATGGGCACAAGTAAGGACAAAAATTGTAACGACCTAATAGAAGCAAAAGGTATTAAGAAGAGGTGGCAAGAATACACAGAAGAATTATATAAAAAAAATCTTAATGACCCAGATAACCATGATAGTGTGGTCACTCACCTAGAGCTAGACATCCTGGAATGTGAAGACAAGCGGGCCTTAGAAAGCATCATTACAAACAAAGCTAGTGGAGGTGATGGAATTCCAGTGGAGCTATTTCAATCCTTAAAGATGATGCTGTGAAAGTGCTGCACTCAATATGCCAGCAAATTTGGAAAACTCATCAGTGGCCACAGGACTGGAAAAGGTCAGTTTTCATTCCAATCCAAAAGAAAGGCAATGGCAAAGAATGCAAAACCTACCGCACAATTGCACTCATCGCACATGCTAGTAAAGTAATGCTGAAAATTCTCCAAGCCAGGCTTCAGCAATACATGAACTGTGAACTTCCTGATGTTCAAGCTGGTTTTTAAAAAGGCAGATGAACCAGAGATCCAATGCCAACATCCACTGGATCATCAAAAAAGCAAGAGAGTTCCAGAAAAACATCTATTTCTGCTTTATTGACTATGCCAAAGCCTTTGACTGTGTGGATCACAA
>SJYV01012655.1:25954-40434 GCA_006410875.1 Neotragus pygmaeus | reverse complement strand
GACTGTGAAGAAGGCTGAGCGCTGAAGAATTGATGCTTTTGAACTGTGGTGTTGGAGAAGACTCTTGAGAGTCCCTTGGACTGCAAGGAGATCCAACCAGTCCATTCTGAAGGAGATCAACCCTGGGATTTCTTTGGAAGGAATGTTGCTAAAGCTGAAACTCCAGTACTTTGGCCACCTTATAAGAAGAGTTGACTCATTGGAAAAGACTCTGATGCTGGGAGTGACTGGGGGCAGGAGGAGAAGGGGATGACCGAGGATGAGATGGCTGGATGGCATCATGGACTCGATGGACGTGAGTCTGAGTGAACTCCGAGAGATGGTAATGAACAGGGAGGCCTGGCATGCTGCAATTCATGGGGTTGCAAACAGTCGGACATGACTGAGTGACTGAACTGAACTGAACTGATAGTCTTACAAAACGTTATCTAATGATGTGACACACAGACTCTTTCAATCAAAAACAGGGCTTCTAACAACCTAAAGGAACATTAAAAATAAATGGATAAAGATGACATGGTGCCATATATACTGTGGAATATTACTCAGCCATAAAAAGAATGAAATAATGCCATTAGCAACAACATGGATGGACCTAGAAATCATCATACAAAGTCAGACAGAGAAAAATATATATTACTTATTTGTGGAATCTAAAAACAATGAACTTGTTTACCAAACAGAAGTAGACAAGACACAGAAAACAATCTTATGGTTAACTAAAGGGGAAAGGCAGAGGTGGGAAGAGATAAATTAGAAGTCTGAGATTAACAGATACATGCTACTACATAAACTATTTATATATATATGTATATAATAGTTAAACTAGGACCTACTATATAGCACAGGAAGCTATATTCAATATCTTATAATAACTTATAATGGAAAACACTCTGAAAAATAATATATATATGTTATGTAAAAATAATATATATACATGCACATGTATTTATAACTGAACTACTTTGCTGTATACCTGAAACTAACACAACACTGAAAATCAACCATAGTTTAAAAAAATTGAAAGAAAAAAAAAAAAGGAGAGTTTCCAAGAATTTTAAGCGTGTTGTCCCTTAAGAATGGATTATGGTAGAGAAGTTTTTATCTAGAAGACATGTGGACTTGCCTTTTGTCTACTGCAATGAACCCCATTAACCATCATAGGAGATGCATAAAAAACCTTTAAGAGAATCATATAAGCAGTGTCACAGATATTCCAGCTCAGAGAAAAGGGGACAAAAATATTACCCAAAAAAAGAAAAAATCCTGTGGAACTCCAAATTTTACAAGCCAGAAATAGGTTGAGGAATTTACTTAACTGAAATCCTGTGCTGCCTTTCATGGCCAAGGAAGGGTGATTCAAAGTTAAACAGGACAGAAGGTGACAGGCAAATCTTTGAGAGAATGACACGGCCTAAATTGATGAGAATCAAATGGGCCCAATGGCAAAAAAGTCCACTTCAACTAGACCTTGATCCTCAGTGTGAGCTCACTATAACACGTCAACAATATAAACGACACATCCATAAGCACCATGACAGTTCCAAGGGGCTGACCATCAAAGACCAAAAAGTGCGGGTGGTCTAGTTCTTAGAAATCGCAAAAATTCTTAGAAATTCCAAAATGGTTGGAATAATCCTCCCACTTATTAGCCTGTGAAATTACTCAGTCCATAAAAGCTAACAAGACCACATTTCCAAGTTTCACTCACCTGAGATAGCCCATATTCTGCTGAGTGTGTTTCTCTCTAAAGTAAACCCACTGTTTACCTATCACTTTGTCTCTCTGAATTCTTTCTGCATTGAGACATCAAGAGCCTGAGCTTTATCAGGTCATGAAACTAGATCTGTGATCTCATTTGAAAGACCATGTGTTTTGGCTGGGTTTGAGCCCCAGCCATGTGGGCTAGAATTTCAAACTGGATCTTTGCTTGATAGGAATCCCAGCCATGTGGGTTCAAGTCCCAAGCAGGGTTTTGGCCAAGTTTGAATCCCAGCTTTGTGGGTTCAGATCTCAATCTGAAAAAAAAAATAGTTTCAAGACAGCAAAGTGTAATCTACCAAGAAGCACCAAGAACTCTGAGAGTGGAGTAAAGGCTTTGCAGAATCATTTCTAGCAAGCAATCAGGATTTCTTGACTTTACCTTTTTTTTTTTTTTTTTTTTAGAATTGCTATGAATCTGTGATTCCTTTGTGCTTATTTTCTCTTTCCTGGGACAGTAATGTCTTTAGTGGTCATCCTTTGCCTTAGGCATCCTTGTATGTTGGGTATGGAGGAGCAGCTATCTCTTTTCTCCACAGGCTTGCAAGTTCAAAGGAACTTGACTCTAGGTATAGCAAGTGAAAAATTGCATAAAAGAAAACTCATCTATGCCTAGACTTGATTTAGAGGAACTAACACTAGAGGTCATCTAATGCTGTGATGGAATGAGATTTAGGCTTCCCTGATTGCTCTCTTAGTAAAAAATCTGCCTGCAATGCAGGAGACCCCGGTTCGATCTCTGGGTCGCGAAGATCCTCTAGAGAAGGGACAGGCTATCTACTCCAATATTCCTGGGCTTCCCTTGTGGCTCAGCCTGCAATGTGGGAAAACTGGGTTCGACCCCTGGGTTGGGAGGATTCCCTGGAGAAGGGAAAGGCTACCAACTCTCAGTATTCTGGCCTAGAGAATTCTGTATAGTCCATGGGGTCACAAAGAGTTGGACACGACTGAGCAACTTAGAAATAGATAAAGAGAGGAAGAATAGGAGGGTGTGAATGTATTTTGCAAGTGGTGGGGTAGGGGGAGGAGTTGAACCATTTGAGCTGGAGGGTAAACTCTCATAACCAACATGCCAGATAACTAACAAAATGTGGTCTATTTCTCTCCTTCCACTCTCTACCCACTCTCCCTTCCCTCAACGCTCCCCTTTTTCCTCTCTCTTCCCTCAGATCCCATTCCATGGAAGAAGCTTTGTTATGAGCAGCCTTCATAAGAGCCCCATAAGGTAAGCAAATGAAGCCTCCTGTCAATGACCAGGTAAGTGAGTTTGAAAGAGTCTCTTTCAGATCCTTCAGAGAGGCTGCAGCCTCAGTTAACAGCTCAACTGCAGGGTCATGAGAGAAGCTGAGCTAGAATGACTCAGCTAACCTGGCCCTAGATTCCCAAATCTAAAAAACTGTGAAATAAAAAATGTTGTTGTTTGCACCAGCCAAATTTTAGGTAATGTGTTACACAGCAGTAAGTAGATAATACTCCAAACTTTCTCAATTTACATAACCAGAATAGTTTGCAAAGGAGGCATGATTTTTATCCACATATTTATTTCAATGATATTATTCTTATAAATGCATTAAAAATGTGAATTGGTCTCACCAACTGTTACTACATCTATAGATAGGTATGGTTGCTTCCTGAGCAAAAGGCAAGTTTTTCCTCATGTGGTGGCATGATTCTTTGGGTAGGACATTTGATTACAGCAAAAGTCTCGATAGTATTATAATTTATGTGCCAAACTTTCCTGTGCTTTTGAGGGAATTGGTGACTGACTAGAGAGAGGAGATGTTCTCTCAATTCACTGTTGCCATGCAACATGGAGCATGGGTTTTGTCTTACTATCTTATACTGCTGCACATTAACTCTCAACTGTCATGCTAAGCTCAGTAGAAATCAGGTACCCTTATATGCAGTCACTCGTTTGCTTCTGTTGACAAGTAATAATTTGGGTTTTTGTAAGATGACCCATTCAAAGCAGCCCTCATAGGATAACAAGGGGATTTAAATGGGGTTGATTTGAAACAAATCCTTGGTTTCTAATCAGTATGCAGTTTGGTATAATATGGTTTACAGCATTTCTTACGTTTATACTCCATCACTTTTTTCTTCCTTGTTTGCAATCATAACAAGTACTACAGCATATTGTAGAGTTTATAAATAATTCTGGTATCTTTATAGGGTTTAAGGAAAAGGTGTTTTTTCCCCCTACTTTTGCTTTAAAAAAGTAGAGATTGTTACTGTTATGCCTCATGCACTTTGATTAAATGTTTAAAGCCTAAACTAAATTATCTTTCTGGCAGATATTTCAACAAACTCTTTTAATGTTCAGCTTGGCAGTATATGTTTTACGGACATACGCTGCCCTCTCTGAAGATGTGATGATTATGTGTCTAGGGACAGAGGAATGGAAGCCCTCTCTGTAAGGCATATACACTGAGAAAATTTGTCATTAATTGAGCATTCTACCACCTATTTAAGAAAGAAAATGGACTGTCAAATATTCAATGTTTTTTTGTTCCTATTTATGCTTTTTGTCTTTGTGCCTTTGATAGAAATATTTCATCTTCTGCTTTGTGTCTTTCTCTAAATCTGTCTTTTGTGCCATTTATATTCAGAATAGATATGAAATGAACTTATAAATCACTTAATATTTTTTTGCTGGGTATCTTTCTGAGATGTTATGTATTAGCTTATTATACACTAAAAGGCTTCTACAATCATAGAGAAAGAAGTACCTGTTCAGTTGAGATTTCAGAAAGCAACAGGGGCAGTTCTTCTAGATATCAGAAATATAAAGCAAGGTACTTGATTACATTGACATATGTAATTATACAACTATGGCAATACTTTTAAATTTTATTATTACCTAAAAAACTTTATACTACCAAGATGAACATCTTTCTCTATTTCTTCTTGACTCCTGAGCTCTCTTGGGAAATGCAGCTGTCTCTATTTCTACTGCTATAGTGTTCAATACAGAAACTTGTCAGGTGGATGTCAAAAAGCTTAGAGCATTCTGAGATGGTACAGATTTGCTCTTCCATTCAAAGTAATACTGTGAAATGACAGAAGCAGAGGGAGATAAGGCTCCTCCTGGTCAGACTAGATTTCAAGGTAATGTTGACAGTTTTCATTCCATACTTTTCCACGTCTGATTCTCTTCCAGATATTTCCCAAATCAGATAGAAATGACCATGAAAAAGCACATATTAATAATCAAACTAAGCCATGCTGCTAAGTCACTTCAGTCGTGTCTGACTCTTCGTGACCCCACTGACTGTGGCCCACCAGGATCCTCCGTCCATGGGATTTTCCAGGCAAGATTACTAGAGTGGGGTGCCATCGCCTTCTCCAAACTATAAGGAATTATAAATAGGTCCATAAATCTGTTCCAAATCTATTCTTCATGTTCTGAATACAATCTAATAATACATTTAGTGTATTGTACATGTTTAAAAAACACATAGTAATGATAATAAAAGAAAAATAATTTTATATATGCTTGCTCTCATGTCTTATCAAATTATCTGTAGTAAAAGATCAGTGATTTTTAATTTTCAATTCATTGTATATGTATTTTAGTGAGAATATAATTCTAAAGGAATTAATTGTAACACAAAATACAAAATTTTAGATCAGGCAGATATCAAGGTAATATCCAATATAAAGTTTCTAAACACTGTCTCTCAAATTTCTGTAAGTTGCAACTTGTCCTGGTGGATTGGCACTGGTACCCAGAAGACACTTTGAACAGTGGGGCTATAACTGATCTAAAAGGATGACTCGAGGCAGTCCCAGGGCAGGTGATAAGGTGCAGACAGTACCTATCTCTTCCAGGATCTACTTTTGCCATGGATTATTCTATGAAAAGAAAAGTTACTTCTACTTAATTTTTGTTTCAGATAAATGGAATTGTCTTTCATTATTCATTTGAAATAAATGTTTAATGATAAGCTACAGTTTTTAAAACATGGGAAGAGCAGACTAAAAAGACCCTGAGGTCACCTCCTCTCACAAGTACACCAAAATCATAACAGTCTGCAGAACAACCATTAATGCAAATGACTGAAACCTAACACAAAAGATCTTCTACAACTAAAGACACCAAGAAAGAACCACAGTGAGACACGTAGGAGAGGTAGACTTCAGTTCAATTCAGTCACTCAGTCGTGTCCGACTCTTTGCAACCCCATGAATTGCAGCATGCCAGGCCTCCCTGTCCATCACCAACTCCCGGAGTTCACTCAACATCACGTCCATCGAGTCAGTGATGCCATCCAGCCATCTCATCCTCTGTCGTCCCCTTCTCCTCCTGCCCCCAATCCCTCCCAGCATCAGAGTCTTGTCCAATCAGTCAACTCTTCACATGAGGTGGCCAAAGTACTGGAGTTTCAGCTTTAGCATCATTCCTTCCAAAGAAATCCCAGGGCTGATCTCCTTCAGAATGGACTGGTTGGATCTCCTTGCAGTCCAAGGGACTNGCAAAGAGTCAAACATGACGGAGTGACTAAACTGAACTGATACATAGTTACATATATATGTACATACATATATACATATATGTTTGTGTGTGTGTGTATATATATATATGTATGTATGTGTATATATATAGTTTGTATAGCAGACTGTATATTTTAGTCTGCTATTATAGTCTACTATATAGTCTGCTATTCAAAAACCTCAAGGTAACAACAAATCTAAAATCTATAATAGATACATACAAAAAAGAATCCACATAACACTTAAAAGTCATAAAATAAGAGAACAAAAGAAAAAAAAAACCTTTAAAAACAATTAACAAAATGGCAATTAAAAAATATGTATCAATAATTACCTTAAGTTGAAACATACTAAATGCTCCAAGCAAAAGACACAGACTTTCAGAATGTATTAAAAAAGAAAAAATAAAAAAGCAAGACCCAAATATATGCTGCCTACAAGGAACTCACTATAGATCTAAAGACACATACAGTGTCTTTAGAAAGTGTCATTGAAAGTGAGAGGATGGAAAAAGGTATTCTGAACATATGAAAAAAAAATGCTGGAGCAGCAATACTTATATGAGGCAAAATAGCCTTTTAAATAAAAACTATTACAGAAGAAAAAGGACACTACATATGATCAAGGGAATCAATCCAAGAAAAAGATATAAGAATTGTAAACATATATGCATCCAACACAGGAGCTCCTCAATATATAAGGCAAACATTAACAGACATGAAGGCAGAAACTTAGAAGAACACAGTAATAATGGGGACTTTAACAGCCCATCCACCTCAATGGATAGACTGAGCGACTAAGCATGCACACAGAGTACTTCCTCCAAAAGCAACAGAAAACACATTCTTTTCAAGTGCACATGGAACAGTCTCCAAGACACATTATGTGCTAGGCCACAAAGCAAGCCTCAGAAAATTTAAGGAAAGTGATGTCATATCAAACATCTTTTATGACAACAGTGCTATGAAATCAGCAATCAAATACAAGAAAAACACTGCAAAAAGCACAAACACATGGAGACTAAACAATACACTACTAAACAACAAATGGATCACTGGAGGAAATAAAAAATACCCACAGACAAATGAAAATGAAAACATGACAATCCACCTATGGGATGCAGGAGAAGCAGCTCTACATGGGAATTTCATAGTGATACAAGATTACTTCAGGAAACAAGAAAAATCTCAAACAACCAACCTAAATTTATACCCAAAGCAACTAGAGAAAGAAGAGCAAAGCCCAAAATTAGTAGACAGAAAGAAATCATAAATATTTGAGCAGAAATAGATGAAATAGAGGCTAAAAAAAATAGAAAAGATCAATGAATCTAAAAGCTGGTTCTTTGAGAAGATAAAACTAAAATGATATACCATTAGCAAGACTCATCAACCAAACAAGAGAAAGGGCCCAAACCAATAAAATCAAAAATGAAAAAGAAGACAAAATCAAAACCATGTAAATAAAAGGATCATAAAAGACTACCATGAACAACTACAATGCCAATAAAATGGACAACCTAGAGGAAATTCTAAGAAAGAGCCAATCTCCCAAAACTGAACCGAGAAGAAATAAACTATGAACAGAACAATTACCAATACTAAAACTGAATTGATAATTTAAAAACTTCCAACAAAAAGAATTTCAGAACCAGACGACTTCAAGAGGAATCCTGCCAAATCTTTACATACGAGTTAATATGTACCTTTCTGAAACAACTACAAAAATCTATAGTGGAAGAAATACTTAAAAATCATTCTATAGGCCAGCATCACCCTGACACCAAAAGCAGACAAAGATATATTTAGAACACACATATAAAACTTACAGACCAGTATCATTGATGATGACAGATGCAAAAGTTATCAAAAATACTAGCAAACTGAATCCAACAATACATTAGAAAGATCAACACCAATTCCAACTGAGATTTATTTCAGGAATGCAAATCAATCAGTTGAAACATCACATTAACAAACTAAAGAATAAAAACTGTACGATCATCTCAATAGATGCAGAAGAAGCTTCTGTTAAAACTTAACATCCATTTATGATTAAAAAAAGAGAAAAGAATCTCCAGAAAATGGACAGAGAGGGAACACACCCTAACATAATAAAGGCCATATGGCAAGCTAACAAGTCACATCATATGCAACAGCAAAGAACTGAAAGCACTCCCTTCCTCTCAGATCAGGAACAAAGCAAACATGCCCACTCTTGCCACTTTTACTGTACACAGTTTTAGAGGTCCTAGTCACAGAAATCAGTGGAGAAAAAGAAATAAGAGGAATCCACACTGGAAAAGAATTAAAAATGTCACTGTCTACAGGTAAAATGATATTATACAAAGAAAATCCTAAAGATGCTATAAGAAAACTACTGGAACACATAAATAATTTAGGTAAAGTTACAGGATACAAAATTAATGTTGCTGTATTTATATATACTAACAATGAAAAACCAGAAAGAGAAATTAAGAAAAAGGTCTGGTTCACCAGCACATCAAAAGGAATAAAATACCTAGGAATAAACCTACTTAATGAGGCAAAACACCTGTACTTTGAAAACTATAAGACGCTGATGAAAGAAATTGAAGATGACCCAGATATAAAAATATAACATGTTCTTAGACTGGAAAAATCAATATTGTTAACAATGTCCATACTACCCCAGGCAATTACAGATTCAATATAATCTCTAAGAAATTACCAATGGCATTTTTCACAGAACTATAACAAAAAAATTTAAAACTTGTAAGAAAACACAGGAAACACCAAATACTCTTCTTGAGAAAGAAAAGAGCTGAAGGAATCATGCTCCTTGATTTCAGACTATACTACAAAGCTACAATCACCCATACAGTATGCTGCTGCTGCTGCTAAATCGCTTCAGTTGTGTCCGACTCTGTGCGACCCCATAGACGGCAGCTTGGGCTCCGTCATCCCTGGGATTCTCCAGGCAAGAACACTGGAATGGGTTGCCATTTCCTTCTCCAATGCATGAAAGTGAAAAGTGAAAGTGAAATCGCTCAGTCGTGTCTGACTCAGCGACCCCATGGACTGCAGCCTACCCGGCTCCTCCATCCATGGGAGTTTCCAGGCAAGAGTACTGGAGTGGGATGCCATTGCTTTCTCCCCATACAGTATAGTACTGGCATAAACAGAGATATATAGATCAGTGAAACAGGATAGAAAGCCAAGAAATAAAATCAAGCACATATGATCAATCAATCTATGAAAAAGGAGGCAAGAATATACAATAGACAGTCTCTTCAATAAGTGGTGCTAGGAAAACAACAGCAAAAGGACAGCTACCAGCAAAAGAATGAAATCAGGACATTATTTAACAGGATATTAAAAAATAACTCAAAATGTATTAAAAAATTAAATGTAAGAATGGATACTATAAAACTCTTAGAGGAAAGTGCAGGCAGAACACTTTTACATAAATCACAGAAATACTTTTTGTATCCATCTGCTAGACTAATAGGAAAAAGAAGCAAAAATAAACAGGACCTGGGAGAATTTTAAAACGCTTGCACAGCAGGAAAAAACCCATGAACAAAACACAAAACAATAACATATGGAATGGGACAAAACATTTGGAAACCATGCGACCAGCAAGGGATTAACTTCCAAACCACACAAATAGCTTATACAGCTCAATATCTATAAAACAGACACCCCCCAAAAAAATGGACAGAAGGTCTTAACAGACATTTCCCCAAAACAGACATACAAATGGCCAGGTAGGCACATGAAAAAGTGCTCAACATTCCTTCACATTTAGAACTAGTGGAATTTTGAATTCCAGTTAGAGGATTACTTTTAACAGATGCCATGACAATTTATGAACTGCAAATATCAAATGATGTGTAAATTTCATGCTTGATACAGTTGCATTATATAAAATTTAAATAGTTAATCAAAAAAAGTAGTTCTCCCCCACTCAAATTTATTTGTAATATATCCAGGCATAAAATCATTTAGTGGGATTTATATATTTGAAAAAATTAAAAAGTAAAAAGTAACTCCTCACCAGAGCTTTATTAAACTACTTGAACATAACTTTCATCTGGGGAACCAGATCAAGATGGCAAAATAGAAAATATGGAGTTCACCTTCTCCCACAAAGACATCAAAAAATATATCTACATGAGGAACAATTCTCACAGAATACCTGCTGAACAGGGACAAAAAAAATCTCATGATGCCAAAATCTGAAGAAAGATCACCATATAACCTGTAGGCTGAAAGAAGAAAAAAGGAATCAGGATAGGATCTGTAGCCCTGGGATGGAGTTGTGAAACAGGAAAGGTTCCCGGACACTGAGAAGCCCCTTCACCAGTGGAGATAAGTCAGGACAGAAAGGGAACTTTAGAGACTCAAAGGAGAGTGCAGCAGCCAGTGTGCAGCAGGCAGAACAGAGAAAAACCAGCACAGAAGGTCCCTGCCACCTTGCTACATTCTCCAGGCCAAGACACGTGTCTGCTGGGACCTGTAGGGGCTGGGTGCTAAAACTCAAGCTCCACAGGACAGACCTGGCGGGGAGACTAGGATCGGCTGCATAGAGATAGTCTAAAGGGGCTAGAGTGTGCTTTCTGCCACAACCTGGGGTGGGTACAGGAAGGAGCCTGGTTGGGCCACTGAACACCCACTGTTAAAGCGCATGCCTGAGGGGAGGCCTGGATCTCACAGTAGCAGGTTCATTTTCAACATGCTCATAGTACTTGTTCCTCTGCCTCTATCAGGTCCAGGAGGGCATAAGTGCCTTTGAGTTGCCCACATGTGGAGGCAGGGCTGGAAACTGAGCCAATCTACAGGGGCCCTGCAACTTCAGAAGCAGTACCAAAATTTGAGTGTCGCATCCTCTGTGGGATCCATGGATTTGCACACAGCATGTGGCATTGTAGACTCAGTGCCTGCAGAACCTCAGAGCAGAATACTGGTGATTCCATGGCTAGAAAGGGTCCAGCTCTGCAGGCTTTGTGAGCCGACGCACAACGAGGTGAGGATAGGGTCCAGGCTGACTCAGTATCTCCCCTAGTAGGTCCAGGTGTGTGACTCCAGAAGTCTCAGTGTCTGATCTGCACCAAAGGATATGCACTAGTGTCTTTCTGAACACAATGCCTAAGGCATAACCAGGCTGACTGCCTGAATTTCCATGGCTGAGGCAGGGCCAAGACCAGTGCCAGAAACAGTATACATTATAGTCCACACACTCGGTGACAGGTGGTACCACAGAGCACACTTCCCAGCAGATAGCTTCTGTGGAGGAATGCTTATAACCTCCTCTCCCAGCAGGAGCACTCCAGTTCCATCTACCTCATATCACAGTTCAGAAACAGATCTTGGGGTATCTACACCAAAAACTGGGGAACAGATCCTACCCTTGACAGGGCTGTGATAACAAAGAGCAAAGAGGAGGCCCCAAACAACATTCAGGGCAGACAACATTTCAATGTACACGCTGAAAAAAAGCCCTAGAACCAAAAACATTAGATTCACGGAAGCTACACATAAACAAACTCTTCAAGAACACAGTGGAAAACTGTTTCTCCTAAACTCACAGTTAACTAAAGATAAGTAAAATGAAGAAGCAGAGGAACTACTCCCAACGAAGAGAGGTCCCCTAAAGAATATATGAAATTTACAAGATCCTCAAGTTCAAAAAGGAGGTAATAAAAACACTGAAGCAGTTAAGAAAGGCTATCAATAGAAATGTAGATCACTGTAAAAAAAAAAAAAAAGAACAAGAAGTAGAAAATATGGAGGTATCAATTAAATTAAGAAACTCATTTGCAGAGACAAAACCTCAGCTAAAGGAGATAAATAGTAAACTGGATGATGCATAAGAATAAGAGATCTGCGTGACAGAATAACAAAAAAAAAAAAAATCACATAATCAGAACAGCAGATAGAAAAATTAGTGAAAAAAAAAAGAAAGTAATATATGAGACTTATGGGATAAGTCTCAATACACATGATAGGAATCCCAGAAAGAGAAGAAGCAGAACAGGGGATCAAAAATACATTTGAAAAAAATTATAGCTGAAAACTTCCCAAAGTCAAGAAAGGAAATAGATATCTGGGTAGAGAAAGTACTGAGCATTCCATATAAAAGGAATCCAAATATGGCTACATCAAGACATATTATAATCAAAATGTGTGTGTTAGCCACTCAGTTGTGCTCAGCATTTGCAACCCCATGGACCACAGCCCACCAGGTTCCTCTGCCCATGGAATTCTTCAGGCAAGAATATTGGAGTGGGGTGCCATTCCCTTGTCCAGGGGATCTTCTGACCCAAGGATTGAACCCAGGTCTCCTGCATTGCAGGCAGATTCTTTACCATCTGAGCCACCAGAGAAGCCCTAAATTAAATATCTGTTAGCAGATATTTGTTGTCTGGTGGTGGTGGTGGTTTAATCACTAAGTCGTTCTGACTTTTTAAACTGCCAAGCTCCTCTGTCCATGGGACTTCCCAAGCAAAAATACTGGAGTGGATTGCCGTTTCCTCTCTAGGGTAACTTCCTAACCCAGAGATCAAACCTAAGTCTCCTGCACTGCCAGCGGCTTCTCTACCACTGGGCCATTCTCACCACCATGCCCCAGGATATAATCAAAATGGCAAATGTTAAAGAGAGGATACTTAAGGCAGCAAGAGAAAAAACAAAGAGTTACTTATTAAAACAAGGGAACCTATCAGATGATTTCTTAACAGAAATGCTGCAGGCCAGAGGGAGTGGCAGCATATATTCAAAGTCCTAAAAGGGAAAAAAAAATCCCTGCAACCTAGAATAATCTATTTAGGAATATTACCATGTAGAATAGAAGGTGAGATAAAAAATTTCTATTAAACAAAAACCAAGAATGCAGCAATACTAAGCCTATTGGAAAAGAAACAGTGAAAAGTCTTTTCTAAGTAGAAAAGGAGCAAGAATATATTGAAAAGAGAAAATCACAATTAAAAAGTAAATCACACCACTACACAAATTTTTTAAAATTTAAAACACTGTAAAATCAATAACTACAATGAACAGCAAAATGATAAACATTTAGATGGAAAAGAGAACATCAAATATGAAATATGGAGGAGGGAAGCAGAAAAATATATATATTTTTTACTCTGTGCTTGAACCAATATAACTACCAGTGTAAATGTATATATAATAATGTTAGCATAATTAAAAAACACAGGAACCAGAAATCAAAACCATACAACAGATTCACAAAAGAAGAAACAGAGAATAGAAAAGGAAAACACCAAACCACAAAAGGAAAAAGTAAGTAACAAGAAAAACAAAATCCACTGGAAAACATACCTTAAAATAGCACTAAATACAATTGTATTAGTAATTACCTTAAATGTCAATGGACTAAATGCTCCAATCAAAAGACACAGAGTGGCAGATTGGATGTAAAAATAATGGCTTATAATATGCTGCCAACAAACGACTCAGTTTAGGACAAATGATGCACAGAGAGTGAAAGAGAAGTGATGGAAAAAAAATTTTCATGAAAATTGAAATGACAAGAATGGGGGTAGCAAAACTTGTATCAGTCAATATAGACTTTAAAACAAAGGCCATAAAGAAAGCTAAACAAGGACACTACATAATGACTATTGGGGGCTTCCCTGGTGGTTCTGTGGTAAAGAATCCACCTGCCAATACAGGAGACAGGAATTTGATTCCTGGTCTGTGAAGATCCCCCATGTCATGGGACAACTAAAGCCAGGCACCACAACTATTGTGCCTGTGCTCTAGAGCCCAAGAACTGCAGCTAGTACGCTCATGTCTCACAAATGTTGAAACCATGTGTCTAGAGTCCAGGCTTGCAACAGGAGAAGCCACCACCATGAGAAGCCTGAGTACTGCAGCAAAGAGTAATCCCACTTGCTGCAACTAGAGAAAAGCCCACGTGCAGCAACGGAGACCCTGCACAGTCAAAACCAAAGTATTTTAAACAATAAAAAGGATCAATGCAAAAAGAGGATGTCATATTCATTAACATATATGCACCTATTATAGGAACATCTCGATAAAAAAGTATTAACAGACATAAAGAAAAAAAAAGGACAGAAATAAAATAAAAGTAGGAGACTTTAACAACCCCACTAATATCAATGGATAGATCTTCCAGATCAAAAAAGTCAGTAAGTAAACAGAGCTGCTAAATAACACAATAGAGAAATTAACTGATTTGGTATTTTCAGGACATTATAA
>SJYV01012655.1:0-25909 GCA_006410875.1 Neotragus pygmaeus | reverse complement strand
TAAAACATAGGAGAAGCTTGCAACATACCTAATTTTTAGGCTATTTTATCATATATAATTTATAAACATGCAGTTATCTGTTGTGTTATACTATTTGCTTGAAGCGGTCATTGTGTTTTAAATAAATAAATAATGAGAGAGTGAGGCAGAGGTTCTTCTGTATATACTGATATTTACTATTTATTATTTCTGGTTATTCCCATTTAATTATATAGATTGAAATTTCCTTTAAGGCAGATATTCTGGTAATCAAATACTCAGTATTTAGCTGAAAATGCCTTTATTCCATTTTCAATTCTGAAAGAATTTCTGTGAATGGAGAATTGTAATTGTCTCTTTAGAGCCATTTTCTTTGGGTACTTTGAAGCAGTTGTTTCACTGTCATTTAGCCACAATTGTTTCTCCTGAGAAAGAAACCATATTTTGAATCACTGTCCTCTTATATGTAATATCTAAATGTTCTGTGGCTATCAATATTTTATTTTTAATTTCAGCATTCAGTGATGTGTATCGTATAATGGCTATTGTATTTATGCTTCTGTGTTATTGTATTGAGCTTCTTGGAGCTATAAATTGGGATATTTCACCCATTATTTCTCTGATTTTTCTCTTCTTCATTACCATTCTTCCTCTTCTCTCCTTCAGGAATTATAGTTATATATATAATGTAGCATTTGTATATGTAGCATTTCATACAGGTTTATAAGATTTTTCTTTCAGTTTTGTTCTGTGTTCTTCAGATTATATAATTTTTATTCATCAGTTGTCAAGTTCATTGATCATTTCCACCATTGCTATTCTTCTCTAGCTAATATCTTTTAATAAATATTTTTAATATTTATTTATTTGGCTGTACCAGTTCCTCGTTGCAGCATGTGGGATCTAGTTCCCTGACCCCTAGGGATCGAACCCAGGCTCTCGGCATTGACAGCACAGAGTCTTGGCCACTGGATCACCAGGGAAGTCCCCTGTTCTAGTTAATATTTTTAATTAGTTACTGTACTTTCTAGTTTTAAGTTTATATTTTTTAATAGTTTTTTTTTTACTGACATTTGACCTCTGTTAACTTACTGTGTATGTATTTGAATACATTTGTAGAAATAGATCTTGAGTGCTTATATGTTAATTATGACCTCTGATTACCTCAGTTGTTTTCTATCAAATGTTCATTTTTTTGAATATAGGTCACAAAATTCTGAATTTTTATATTTCTAGTAATTTATTACTCTATATATATATTGAATTTTATGAATATTAAGCTTTAGAAAATTTAGAAGCTGAGCTATTAGGGAAGCACTTAGAAAAAGTACATTGTGTTAAGTTCCTCTGAAAACTTGTTTCTGCAGGCAGTTAACTTGGTTGTACTCAGATTCCAATTTGCATCCTTTGACAAGTAAGCCACTGAACTCTGTACAATTCTTTTAGCATCTAAGGACTAGAGTTTTACCATGTCCTGTTAGGTCTCACCTAGACACACATGGTTGAGTCCTCATCCAATGACTGGGATGGATTAAATGTAGATTCTTTGGTATCATTCTTTCTGTCACTCTCCTTCCTGGACCTGACCTACACTGGATGCTCTTAAAACTCCAATACTTTCTAACCTCAACCTGTTTCTTTTTGCTATCCTAGCAAGACTGGGGAAACTGAAATCCATCTTTATAGATATATTTTGCTCTGGTTTCTCCCAGCTTTCGATCACTGTTTAGTACCTTCAAAGAGCAACTTCAGCTATTTCTCTGAGATTTTCTTTTTCTTATTTTCTGGAGAAAGTAAGTCTGACCAAATCCCTTCTTTATTTCTAGAATCCAGAAGTTACTCTTCCATTATTAGAACCAGAAACTTACGTTATTTATTTTAGAATTAAAAGTCATTCTTTTCCAACGTTCTTATGTGGCTTGTATATGTAACTGAGAATTTCTTAACTGCTAGAATTTGAACTCTTATATGATGTCTTAAGTGTGTGTGTGTGTGTATGAAAATGTTAAATTTTGCAAGTTACAAGAGTATATTAGTTAATGAAATGTATATATTATTGTAGATTTATTATTATTTCTTCATCTTTTGAAGAGCTTTCTTAACTATTTCCTGCTATATTCAATGACATTTTTCTGATCTCTAGCATATAGGTTTTACTGATGATTTTACTAACATTTTCCCTGGAAAAAATATAAATTAGTCAAAACCAGACTATTAGAATAGATTTTAGTGTCTAATAAAAATGGAGATTTTCATATGGTCCACTGGTTTTACTTCTGCCTGTTTTTCTCATTCCTGACTACAGAATTAATGTAACTGTATGAGAATTTTTAGTTATAGATTCCAGACTTTTAGCAATTCCAAAGGGAAAGAGAAAGTGAAAAACAGAGATGAAAGTGAGTTTTTAAACAGTAGCTCTGTGAAAAGAATTGAACACAAAGAATACAGAAGAAATTTTTGTCTAGTTCAAATTTTGTTAGAAATTTCAGAATTTTATCATCTTCATGGTCTTCAAGAATTGCCAATATTTCATTAGAGAAAAAGAAAAAGGCAATGTGCACATATTTAAAAAAAGTAACACACTAAAAAATGTAACTATTATTAATTTGAGTTCCTTTTCTCCATATAAATTTGTAATACTAGCCTGAAGGTTAAGTTGGGGTAGGAAAAAGTCAGCTGGGCTTCCTACAAAATTTTAATTTTTACATTCTATCACAGATATAAGCATATCTGAAGGAAACCATTTTGCCATCAATCAATAACCACATAGAAATTAACAATTTTACTATAAATGAGAAAACACATCAGAGGATTTCATTTCAGAAGCTAAATGAGTTTATTATATATACTTCAAGTATTTTTGATCACTATATATAATTTTTCATTATTAAGCATATTCATTTCTAGAGTGAGAAATTCAGCACATTTTTATATGTACCTATGACCAACCTAGATGGCATATTAAAAACCAGAGACATTACATTGCCAACAAAGGTCCATCTAGTCAAGGCTATGGTTTTTCCAGTGGTCATGTATGGATGTGAGAGGTGGACTGTGAAGAAAGCTGAGTGCTGAAGAATTGATGCTTTTGAACTGTGGTGTTGGAGAAGACTCTTGAGAGTCCCTTGGACAGCAAGGAGATCCAACCAGTCCATTCTGAAGGAGATAAACCCTGGGATTTCTTTGGAAGGACTGATGCTAAAGCTGAAACTCCAGTACTTTGGCCACCTCATGCGAAGAGTTGACTCATTGGAAAAGACTCTGATGCTGGGAGGGATTGGGGGCAGTAGGAAAAGGGGACGACAGAGGATGAGATGGCTGGATGGCATCACCGACTCGATGGACATGAATCTGAGTGAACTCCAGGAGTTGGTGATGGACAGGGAGGCCTGGTGTGCTGCGATTCACGGGGTTGCAGAATTGGACATGACTGAGTGACTGAACTGAACTGAACTGATGGAATAATAAGTGATGATAAAATAGTTTACACTGAAGACATTTAGATTGAAATTGTAAAATCTTGTTGTTCTGTAACTTCACAATTAGTTGGTAAGACAGTTCTAAATTTTAGTGTTCAGAAAATAGACACTTTATTAGAAATTAAATATGATAAACATTCAGTTTGCCTAGATAAAATTTATCAAAAGCTCAATTATAACCAGTTGCAATGTCCTAGAGATGAAAAAGGAGGTTTGTTTAAGACTTTTGGTATAGACTTTCAGAGTTTGGGAATTGGTGCAAAGCTCTATTTAATTTCACCTTTAAGAAAAAACAAGATTATAAAATGAGACATTAGCCGCCCCCCCCACAAACTGGTAATGAGATGCCAGAAGCACTATAAAGAAAATTTAAATATTGAGGAATAAGTTAAATAATCTATAGATCATCATTTGGTCTTTTGAAATTGGGATTCCTTACATAAAAGAAAAAATTTGGTCTTGAAGGATGTACTGTCTGATTTTTTTAAGCAGTGCCCTTTGGCCAGTCTTCAATCATCTATTTCAGTTATTCTCCACAACAACAAAAGGCTATTAAAAAGGATCCACAGGAGACAGGTTGAAAGGGAAGAGATGAGATCAGGTACGGAACTGAGTCTCTAAGAGGGGACACAGAACAGGAGGGTGATAATATAGGCTTGGAGATCTTGAAGAGTGCACAATCTGAGGCACATATTGGACATCTCAGCCCTAGGGTCCGACACTAGGAAGACAAGTCTCCTTTCCTGGTTTTGAACAAGCGGGACTTAAGGAAGAGCTATAGGAACCTAGACTTTTCTTGTGAGGAGCTCACCATACCTGCTCACTCTCAGGAACAAGCAGCAGAAGCAGACTGAAAGCCCCTGCTGTCAGGACAGTTTTTCAGGACCACCTCAGCATGTACTCTGGCCCAGGTCAAGTGCCCCTCTGACATCTCCAGCTCTGTGGCAACTTCCGCCTAGAGCAAAGGCTAAAGAGACTGAGCACCTGAGGTGAACGAAACCAGCTCAGACCTGGCACCAATCTGAACAGGGCGAGGGTGGGAATTACTGCTGCTTGCAGAAGTGGTGGATTGGCAGGTGTCTGTAGTTCTAACTGGCACTCCAGGACCACCGCAGTGAGCACCCCAGCCTGCATCAGGCACCAACTGTGGCCCCTCTCACTCCAGAACTGTTCCCTTCTGAGGCAAAGGTGTCACTGCTGAGAGTGGTAAAAATGCACAATTACAAGAAATGGAGTCAGCTAATCTCCAACCCTCAGGGCCACAGCTTCAGCATCTTGGGATCTGGCCCTGCCCTCAAGAGGGCAGTGATGGCCACTGAGAATAGGAAAAGCCCCAGGTCACACCTGGCTTTGGCGCTATCCCCTCCATCTCCAGCCTCCGCTCATATCAAGGTGACAGCTGCCAGCACACCCATGGGGGAAGGTGTGAGCCTTGCCCATTTCAGATCCAGCTCTCCTACCAAAGCTACTGGGCACACATAAACTACACAGAGACTCTCACACACCAGCACATCCCTTACAGACTGGGACTAGTTAACTTTCACTAAGTTTCATAAAGATAAAGTTAAACAAAATGAAACGAAGAGGGATTTGTTTCCAATGAAAGAGCAAAGGGGGAAAAAAAAAAAAAAAAACCTGAGACAAATAACTTATGAAAAAGAGAAGTAATTTGCCAGAAAAGAGTACAAAGTATTAAGGATGCTAACTGAACTTGGAAAAAGCATAGATGAACACAGTGAGAATTTTAACAAGGAACTAGAAAACATAAAGAAGAATCAGTAGGAGCTGAGACAAATGAAATTTTGGTATCAGACAATGTGAATGTTTTATGGAATCTGAGAATTTAGATTAGATAAAACAATGCTAGAAAAGGAGAGACAAACTCAATTTGTTTCAAAGATAGCATCATTTGGAAAAAGGAAAAGCTTCTCTAAGAGTTCATAATCTGCTCAGTTACAAGTTTCTCATTTCTTTTGTCTTTATCCTTAGAGCCTAAGATACTAAGACATGTGTACAGATATTTTTAAAGAATTTAAGAGTTCTCTGAAAATATTAAAAGCAGATACAGGTAAACAAACATCAGAAATACTACATCAATACATCATAAAATACAAAAGACACAAAAGTGTTAAGTTCAATGAATATAGAATATATACATAAACATGTAGAACAGAACATTATCAAATTTTAGTAATTGATAGTTTTAGATATTTATAGAATGCACATTCAACGATGTCAGAATACACTTTCTTACCACAAACATTACAGAATCCAGAAGAAGTCCCACACCTATGTGGAAAGTATACTTTTATCAAAGGTACAGTTCAGTTCAGTTGCTGAGTCATGTCCGACTCTGCGACCCCATGAATCGCAGCATGCCTGGCCTCCCTGTCGGAGTTCACTCAATCTTACATCCATCGAATCAGTGATGCCATCCAGCCATCTCTTCCTCTGTCATCTCCTTTTCCTCCTGCCACCAATCCCTCCCAGCACCAAAGGTACAAAGGCAATTAAATGGAGAAAAAAATAGCCATTTCAACAAATGGAGCTAGAGCAACTGGATATCTTTAGATTTAAAAATGGTTCAAAACAGACATACACCTAAGTCTAAAGTCTAAACAAAACTATAAAACTTCTTGATCAAATGTAGTATAAAATGTTTGTGACCTTATGTTAGGCATAAAGAGAAAAATAACTTCTCAGTAAAGAAGAACATCAATATGATTAACAACAGACTTCTAATTTGATATAACAAAGCCCTGAAAGCAGTGGAATGACTAAGAAAATGGGACATGAACCAAAAAGATTTCCATATCTAGCAATATTATTCTTCAGGATTGGAGGTGAAATAAAGGCATTCATAGATAACCCAAAACTAATCAAACCAAGTGCTAACAGACTTGGTTTATAAGAAATAATATAGAATTATATAAGAAATTATATAATTTAGAAATAATAGAGAACTATATAAGAAATAATAAAGGAATTCTCTGAAAAGGATAATTCTCTGAAAAGGATAGCATCTTACAATAACTATTGTTCCTGATTTTTATTCCCCATCCCCCAGAAGGTTACTGTTCTTTCTTCTTTGTTTATTTAGTAACATGGCTGGACTACATTAATGAAATCTCTCACAATGTGCTACCTGAGGTCTTTGCTTAGTTTAGTTTTATTATTGTTGTTGCTGCTCTTATTTTAAATGGAGCTAGCTAGGAGTAGCCTGTGTGACTGCACTGCAGGGCCAGGACTAAAGTGAGACCAAGGAACCTTGAGAGGGAAATTTAAGGAGGTATTTGCTCTCAGTATTGTGCAGTACAGGACTGACTGATGGGTCCATGCATAGTTTTAGTAGCACACTCAAAGTTAAGCACTTTTCCATCTGCCCCCATTTTATTTTTGCTAGAACCTCTCATGTGTCCTTTACATGTTGTGCAGCCTCCTCTTGCTGGTAATATTTGGATATCTTGAACTATATGGATTGTTTGATGCAAATCTGCACAGCCTCTGTTCATATTCAGACATACTTAGTGTATCAAGGCTGTCCATGGCTAGCTCACCTCCCAGATTTACCTGTTAAATCCCCCTTTAGTCTGTGGCTCTGCCATTTACCTTGACTGGGACCGAAATCTCAGTCTAGGGTATCTGCAGGCATTTGCTTTTCTCTGCTGAGTGCAGAGTTTCTGCTTTCTACTAAATTAATTGATCCTTCTCCAGCATCAATGCTGCTGATTTTCTCAGTTTGTCTCTCTCTGATAGAAGAAAACTGACTGCTAAGCTGGAAGGGAAAGCAGATGGCAGCAGCTCCAGGCAAGAATGCTACAGACACCAACTATTCTTAGCTGAAATTTAGTAGTTTCTCATGAAAAAAAAAAAGGAATTTCCATTTGCCGTATGCATTTGGCTAAATTCCAGAGAACCAAAATGGTTGTTTTTGGCAGTTTGGTCAAACTATATATTCACTTTTGAGGAAGAGGATTTGCCAACCTCATTTGGACATGTCAGAAGTAGCCTTGAGGGCTTCCCTGGTGGCTCAGAGGATAAAGAATCTGCCTGCAATGTGGAAGACCTGGGTTTGATCCCTGGGTTGGGAAGATCCCCTGGAGAAGGGAAAGGCTACCCACTCCAGTATTGTGGCCTGGAGAATCCAGGACTGTATAGTTCATGGGGTCACAAAGATTCGGACATGACTGAACAACTTGGCTACTATAAGTAGCTTATCTTCATTTGACCATCAAGGCATATTTTCTTAACCCATGATTTGGGCCTAATGTTGCTTAATGTGTTAATTGCATATGACTTTTACGGCAGTCAAATGATATATTTGTAATTTTACCAGAAAGCATTTATGGATGCCTCTATAGTGTCAAAAACTGTTTTTGAGAATTTATTTAATTCTCAAAAAACCTTCATTGGTTATGGATCCTAATTATTAATTTCAGAGATTATAAAAGAATTTAAGAGGTTAAGTTGTCCAAGCACGCAGTAAGAAAAAATTTAAAAAAAGACCCAGAGCCTAAACTTTTAATACCCACATTCTGTCACCAACATTGTAAAGTATGACAGTAAGATGTTGTTCATGTTGTCTTCCATATTCCATCTCATCCTCCAGATATTTAGAGGAGTTTTCAGTCACAGATTTATCTACTGAGTCTTGTTATCTTTATCAGATCTGTGTCTCAGAGTGGATGGATAACCTGTAGATATAAATAGAAGCAGAAATTTCAGAGCAAAGGGCAACAAGCCAAAGAGATTTTGATTAGGAACCTGAAAAGCTATGACACAGAAATCATAGCACAGAAGGGTGCATGGCCTATATAGTTGTCATTTTGATAAAGAGATTTTTTTCCCTTTGGGAGTGGTCAGAGTTTATGAATCATCTCCCATCAGCTGTCTGGAATTTCTTTCTGATAAAGAGTCTTTGATGTGTGGAGAAGCAAATCATATTTTCCTTTCCATGCCACTGGATCTTCAGAATTGAGGCTATATCACACGGTGTTTTATTTTCTTATTATTTTTTTTTTACCAACATCTTAATAGACATACAGAACAGATATCACTGGAAGGAATGCAAACAACAGCCACCACATAAAGTTTGGGTGATAAAATGAAAACATTTTTCACTAGAAGTAGATAAAACTCATGGAAACAACACTCCCACTTCATCAATTTGTGTCAAAGCTAATTCCCACGCGGCCACAAGGAGCCCACACACTTGAAGCCTCATTTGACAGACACAAATACACTCTGGATCCTTTGCAGTAACAATTGTTTACCCTATACTATTCTGTCTTCATTATGTCAACATTAAATAAGCATCCATTTCTGCTTTATTGTCTATGCCAAAGCCTTTGACTGTGTGGATCACAATAAACTGTGGAAAATTCTGAAAGAGATGGGAATACCAGACCACCTGACCTACCTCTTGAGAATCCTATATGCAGATCAGGAAGCAACAGTTAGAACTGGACATAGAACAACAGACTGGTTCCAAATAGGAAAAGGAGTACGTCAAGGCTGTATATTGTCAACCTGCTTATTTAACTTCTATGCAGGGTACAGCATGAGAAACGCTGGACTGGAAAAAGTGCAAGCTGGAATCAAGATTGCCAGGAGAAATATCAATCACCTCAGATATGCAGATGACACCACCCTTAGAGCAGAAAGTGAAGAGGAACTACAAAGCCTCTTGATGAAAGTGAAAGTGGAGAGAGAAAAAGTTGGCTTAAAGCTCAACATTCAGAAAATGAAGATCATGGCATTCGGTCCCATCACTTCATGGGAAATAGATGCCCCATCACTGACAGCTCTCAGGGCCTGCTCTGAGAGAGCCAGAGGGACCTAGTCCTGGGCAAGAGAGAATACCCCAAGGTCACAGCCCTCTCTCCTCCCCTCATCACCTTCAGAGGCAGGACAAAGGTGGGAGGTGACTGGATTCCCTCCGCCTGAGCTGAGAGTAAAGGGTAGATCAGACAGATTGGGTCAAGTTATGCTGCAGTAACAGGCAACTCAAAAATGCCAATAGTGGGACTTGCCTGGTGGTCCAGTGGTTAAGAATCCACCTTACAATGCAGGGGACGTGGGTGCGATGCCTGGTTGGAGAACTAGGATCCCACAAGTTTCAGAGCAACTGAGCCCATGCTCTTCAACCAGAGAGAAGCCTGCACTTGCACGCTCCAACTAAAACCTGATACAGTCATAAATTTAAAAAATTNATCTTCTCTAGAACTTATAAACTTTTTTTTCTTGTGGGGACCAACGTATTTTAGAAACCAATTCCATTCTGATAACTTCATACCCTAAGCTATTCAATTAAATAATAATCTATTTCCCACATTGGAGATTATTCCCAGGAATGGGATCCCCCAGTGACTAATTCTAATATTTAAGAAAAGTGTTGATTATGTCTAATTGATTCCTAATCATATTTTAATTGCAAATCCTTTATATCATCCCTTATTCATTTATACTCATTCATTCAACAGATTATTTTTTAAAGTATCTGTTTGCACTAAGTACCTACTGCACAACAGAAAATAAAACAAATACTTTCCAGTTTATTATTATGCAGCTATTTTGTAATGGTTTGGACTTTAATCTTTTGGTGATAGGTCTTTATTTGTTTTGGACATTATTTCCAGGTCCAAACTATGCCACTACTTTATCCCTCATCCATAATTCCATAAGTCACCCAAGATTCATAGGGACTTCTGATGTGGTTCTTCATTTATCCTGGAGCTGCTTTTATGGCCTTGAAAGGAGCCAAGACACATGGTTCTCATGGAGTTGATTAGAGCCAGTTTATAAAGAAGATAGTTCAAAGTGAGGAGAGCTGATGGGGCAAATCAAAGCCAGAATACTTGAGGAGAACCAGGAAGAGCTGAAGATCCTGAAGGCAACCAGTTAGTCCAAAGGGACTGGAATAGGAAATGAATTAACAGAGAGCAAAGTGAAGAACTGGAAGAGTTGCTGTAAATATTGACTTTACTGAACTTGTAGGTTTGAGGTGAATAGCAACTGGCTTAAACATGGAAGTTAAGGATACATAGTGTACCTAGAAGAGAACATAGGTGAAACATTCTGGTACGTAAATCTTAGCAATGTGTTCTTGAGTCAGTCTTCCAAGGCAATAGAAATAAAAGCAAAAATAAACAAATGGGACCTAATCCGATTTATAGGCTATTGCACAGCAAAGGAAACCATAAGCAAAAATAAACAGACAACCTATGGAATGGGAAAAAATCTTTGCAAATGAGAAGACTGACAAGGGCATAATTTCCAAAGCTCATATAGGGAAGTGAAGTCGCTCAGTTGTGTCTGACTCTTTGCTACCCTGGGGAATATAGCCCACAAGGCTCCTCTGTCCATGGGATTTTCCAGGCAAGAATACTGGAGTGGGTTGCCATTTCTTTCTCTGGGGGATCTTCCCAACCCAGGGATCGAACCCAGCTCCCCTGCACTGCAGGCAGATGCTTTAACCTCTGAGCTACTAGGGAAGCCCACAGCTCACATAACTCGGTAATAAAAACCAAACAAACCAGCTGATAAATGGGATAAGACCTAGACATTTTTCCAAAGAAGTCATACAGATGGCCAGCAGGCACATGAAAAGATACCCAATATTGCTAATTATTAGATAAATGCAAGTCAAAACTACAATGAGGAATCACCTACTCTGGTCAAAATGGCCATCACTAAAAAGTTTACAAATAATAATGCTGGAAAAGGTATGGAGAAAAGGGAATACTCCTATCCTGTTTGTGGTAATGTGAATTGGTACAGCTACTGGAAAATGGGCTTCCCTTGTAGCTCAGTCAGTAAAGAATCTGCCTGCAGTGCAGGAAACCTGGGTTCAATCCCTGGGTCAGGAAGATCCCCTGGAGAAGGAAATGGAAACCCACTCTAGTGTTCTTGCCTTGAAAATCCTATGGATAGAGGAGCCTGGTGAGCTACAGTCCATGGAGTCACAAGAGTCAGACATGACTTAGCAAGTAAACCACCACTTTGGAAAACAGTATGAAGTTTATTTAAAAACTAAAAATAGAGTTACCATGTGATCCAGCAATCCCACTCCAGGGTATATAACCCGAAAAGATGAAAACTCTATTTTGAAAAAGACACATGCACCCCAATGTTTATATAAACACTATTTACAGTAGCCAAGACATGGAAATAACCTGTTTCCATCAACAGATGAATGGATAAAGAAGATGTGGTATATATACACAATGGAATATTATTCAGCCAAAAAAAGAATGAAATAATGTCATTTGTAGCAAAATGGATGGGCCTAGAGATTATCATATTAAGATTATCATATCAGAAAGAGAATGATAAATATATGATACTGTTTATATGTGGAATCTAAAATATGATGCAAATGAACTTACTTACAAAACTGCAGTAGACTTACAGACAAGGGAACAAATTTAGATTACCAAAGAGGGAAGGGGGTGGAGGAGAGATGAATTAGCAGTCTAGGATTAGCAGATACAAACTACTATATATAAAATAAACAAATATGTTGTACTGTACAGTACAGAGTACTGTATTAAATATCTTTTCATAAACCATAATAGAAAAGAATATGAAGACACATATAATATATATATATCTGAATCATTTTGCTGTACAACAGAAATTAAGACAACATTGTAAATCAACCAGAATTTTAAAAAATAGAAATATTCATGGTGCACATTTTGGAGAATTCTGTGCCTCCTTGCAGTCAAGCATTTTTATGAGACTGGATGACTTATATTATAAGATAGTACTTATTTAATAATTGTATACTGTTTGATTCTCTGTTCTTTCTCCATCTTAAAGTGCATTGTACATATCTTGACCAGTGTACATTTCTTGTATAGCTGGACTTAGAAAAGGCAGAAGAACCAGAGATCAAATTGCTAACATCCATTGAATTACAAAAAAGGCAAGAGAACTCCATAAAACATCTACTTCTGTTTCATTGACTATACTAAAGCCTTTTGACTGTGTGGATCACAACAAACTGTGGAAAATTCTTAAAGAGATGGGAATAACAAACTACCTTACTCGCCTCCTGAGAAATCTGTATGCAGGTCAAGAAGCAACAGTTAGAACCAGACATGGAACAATGGACTGGTTCAAAATTGTGAAAGGAGTATGTCAAGGATATACATGGTCATCCTGCTTATTTAACTTATATGCAGAGTACATCATGCAAAATGCCTGTCTGAATGAAGCACAGCTAGAATCAAGATTACCAGGAAAAATATCGATACCCTTAGATTTGCAGGTGACACCACACTTATGGCAGAAAGCAAACAGGAACTGAAGAGCCTCTTGATGAAAGTGAAAGAGGAGAGTGAAAAAGTTGACTTAAGACTCAACATTCAGAAAACTAAGATCATGGCATCCGGTCCCATCACGTCATGGCAAATAGATGGGGAGACAATGCGAACAGTGACAGACTTTATTTTTTGGGGCTCCAGAATTGCTGCAGATGGTGACTGCAGCCATGAATTTAAAAGACACTTGCTCCTTGGAAGAAAAGCCATGACCAACCTAGACAGCATGTTAAAAAGCAGTACGTACTCCTTTGCCAACAAAGGTCCATCTAGTCAAATCTGTGGTATTTCCAGTAGTCATATATGGATGGGAGAGTTGGACCATAAAGAAAGCTGAGTACCGAAGAATTGATGCTTTTGAACTATGGTGCTGGAGAAGACTCTTGAGAGTCCTTTGGACTACGAGGAGATCCAACCAGTCCATTCTAAAGGAAATCAGCCCTGAATATTCATTGGAAGGACTGATGCTAAAGCTGAAGCTCCAATACTTTGGCCACCTGATGCCGAGAACTGACTCCTTGGAAAAGACCCTGATGCTGGGAAAGATTGAAGGCAGGAAGAGAAATGGATGACAGAGGATGAGATGGTTGGATGGCATCATCAACTGGGTGGACATGAGTCTGAGTAAGCTCCGGGAGTTGGTGATGGCAGCTGTAGCACCTTGTGTGCTGTAGTCCATGGGGTTGCAAAGGGTCAGACATGACTGAGCAACTGAACTGAACTGATATGTATACACAGAAAGAGGTATAAAGGTATATGTCTTTTAAAATGCATATACAAAGATGAGGAAAGGGGATCAGTGGGTTTGGAGCAGGAATTGGAGATGAGGGAGGATAAACTTAATGACCCAATTCTACTCCATGAGGTTTAGGTCTTTCCTTGCACCATCTGGTTTACTGACCTCTGGTTCCATCCTTTGGTCAAAGGATAAATGTCACCAGGATATGTGTATGTTTCCAAAAAATGAAAGTCTGAGAGAAAAGAGAGAGTAGAAAGGGAGGATTGGGAGAAACAAGCTTGTTGTTCAAGGGGAGTTGTACTTTCCATCACCTACTCCCATCCTTATATTACAAACCTCCTCATCCTTCCATGCACACAATTTCTAAGTTGTCCATCTTTATTCATGCAGCTTGAAATCCAAGTATTAACTTTTTTCTTGAAATCAAAGAAGGAACACTCTCCTCCCCCGACAAGATACTTGAAAATAACCTTAGGAAATAAACTCAATAAAATCACATTACATATTTTATTTTTTTTTCACATTACATATATATATTTTTTAATGCTGCAAAAAGCTTTATTGTTTCCATTTGGTCCAAGGCTTGAGAGAGGGCTCCAGGGTGTNCCTGTCTGGGGTAGATTTTTCTGAATTTCTCTCAGTCTGCTAAATGTAACAAAGTATTCACTGTTGATATTACAAATCTTCCTGACAATGACAATGAATTTCAGTTAGATAAAGGATTATAACATTTTTAAACTTTTTAAAAGGATTTCTATTTTTTGGCTTAGACTTTTAATATTTATTGTTTTTGCCTTGATATGTGGCAGACCTTTACAGTGTACATGGGGTATAGAAGTTGTGGAGAAGGTAACTAATGTGGTTAAGAACTGCTTCCCAGAAACTTGTAATTTACAGAATGAGACAGACATGAATAGGACTCCAAAGGGAGTGCACTATGGTAATTTCTAAGTAACAGATAAATAACAGCCATGTTATAATATTCTGAGAGGAAAAAAAAATTGTCTCTTTGAAAGGATTCAGAGCAGAAAGCAGGCTTTGAAAAGTTGAACAGGAAGCATCAGAAGGATATTAAAATGGAGGAAATTACAAAGTAGAACATGAGCCAAATTCTTGGGAAGTGATAGATTATAGGCAAATGAGAACCAAGACTAGATAGTAAATGCTGAAGAACTGAGTGCAGCAGAGAGTGAAAAAAGCATCAATTTGTGCCATGTCCAGGAGGACATGAATCAAACAGGTCATTTCCCATGACTTATGGGGTGTATTCTTGCTTGGAAAATCCCATGGACACACAGCCTGGTGGGCTACGGTCTATGGGGTCACCAAGAGTCAGATACGACTTAGCGATTAAGTACATGTTGGGTAAAGAAGTCATAAAATCACTTTAAGAAAATAACTACAGAGTCTTTTATTACTTCCATATGATATGTCTCTTTTATTTGTTGGCATCTGAAATTCCAGTCACCTTTTGTGAACCTCTTAATTTGTCACCTTTCATGGGTTTTATACTTTCTAACAGTAAGAAGTGACTTAGCAGCAGCAAGAGGTATTTACTTAGCTTTCCAAAAAAAAAAAAAAGTTATTCATGCCCTGACATCAGAAGACAACAGATCGATGAGAAGTGACTCTGCATTGTCTCTACAGGGTTCCTGGGATTATTGGTTCTGGGTGAGTTTTCCTGTTGATTCTTCCACTTGCAATGCTTTACTGTGAACAGTGCTGAATTTTCACCTGTTACTACCCTCATGATACATAAGACTGGAGGTCCTATTTCCAAATGTGGCCTTCTGTACCTCATCCTCAATCCAGTGAGAGGAGACTTTCTATACCTCATAGAATAGACAGTACTTGGATTTTTAGTTTAGACAGGGATCTCAGAAACTGCTCCTCACAGTGCACAAGGCTAATGCCACTTTCTTATTTTTATTTGCCTGTTGAAGCCTCAACTCCTGTAGTCTAATTATTTTATGCTACTCTGGTGGACTATATAATGTCAACTGTAGCTCATGATTCCAGCTTTGAATTATTTTCTTCTTTCTGATATATAAAATTTATCTGCTTAGTTTTTAAAATGCCTTTATTGGGATGTATTATATTTCACATACCCATACAAGTCATCCATTTACAACATACAACCTGAAACTAAATTTTTTTCTGAATAATATATTAAAAGGATCATATATCAAGATCAAATAGGGTTTATCCCAGGAATGCAAAGACCTTTTAATATCCACAAATCAATAAGTGTGATATACCACATTATAAACCGAAGAATAAAAAATAAATGATCATCTCAATATATGCATTAAAAGCATGTGGCAAAATACAACATCAATTTATGATAAAAACTCTCCCGAAAATGGTCATAGAGGAAACATACCTCAACATAATAAAGGCCACATATGACAAACACTCAGGTAACATAATTCTCAATGGTGAAAAGCTGAAAGCATCTCCTCTAAGATCAGGAACAAGATAAAGAGAGTTTTCACTCTTACCACTTTTATTCAACATAGTTTTGGAAGTCTTAGTCACAGCAACCAGAGAAAAAAAGAAATAAAAGGAATCTAATTTGGAAAAGAAGAAGTAAAACTGTCACTGTTTGCAAATGACATGATACTATACATAGAAAGTCCTAAAGACACTATCAAAAAACTTAAACCAGGGCTCTGTAACAACCTAGAGGGTGAAATGGAGAAGGAGGTAGGAGGGATGTTCAAGTGGGAAGGGATGCAGGTTAAACCTATGGCTGATTCATGTTGATATTTGGCAGAAACCAATGCAATACTATAAAGCAATTATCCTTCAAATAAAAATTTAAAAAATACTAGAGCTCACCATTGAACTAAAGTTGCAAGAAACAAAATTAATACACAGATATCTCTGGCATTTCTATAAACAAATACAAAAGGTCAGAAAGATAAATTAAGCAAACAATCCCATTTACCAACATACAAAAGAGAATAAAATACCTAGGAATCCATTTACCTAAGGAGATAAAAGATCTGTACTCTGAAAGAAGTCAAAGATGACAGAGAAAGATATACCATGTTCTTGGACTGGAAGATTCAATATTATCAAAATGACTATATTACCTGAGGCAATCTACAGATTCAGTGCCATTCCTATCAAATTACCAATGGCATTTTTCAGAGAGCTAGAACAAAACAATTAAATTCATATGAAAACACAAAATACCCTGAATATCCAAAGCATTCCTGAGAAAGAAAAATGAAGCTGGAGGAATTAAGATTCCCTGGCTTAAGTCCACACTACCAGTGTGGACCGTATTGTTTTGATTCTGGCACAAAAACAGAAATACAGATCAATGGAATAGGATAGAAAGCCCAGAGATTTACCCCCACACCTATGGTCATTTAACCTACAACAAAGAAGGCAAAGAATATACAATGGAGAAAAAAGTATCTTCCATAAGTGGTGCCAGGAAAACTGAACAGCTACCTCTTGGTGTTATTCAAAAGTATAAAGGCACACATTCATCATTAATTATCATACAGNTCATTTAACCTACAACAAAGAAGGCAAAGAATATACAATGGAGAAAAAAGTATCTTCCATAAGTGGTGCCAGGAAAACTGAACAGCTACCTCTTGGTGTTATTCAAAAGTATAAAGGCACACATTCATCATTAATTATCATACAGAGTATAGTTAAGAGGAGATATTGTCTTAAGAGTGCTCATAGGTATTAATTCCCCCCCTTCCCCCGCCTTTTTTTTTCAAATACAGTCAGTTCATATTGTGAGAGCTTTGTAATCTCTTTTCCTATTGACTGTCCTTTCCCAGGAGCAAGCTTTCCGAGACACTATACTAGGCTCTGGGAGGAACAACAACTTTTTGTCTTCTTGCTTTGTGTCTTCCTGCATGGAACCTTGACCTTAAGCTGGGGCAAGAGTGGTTAGGTTGCAAGATTTTCAGTCTTCCACGCTTGAGGTAGATCTCCTCTCTTCTGAATAGGGCCAGATGAGAGAGAGAGTCCCTGAACTCCCAGTTGCCTTCCTCATAAACAGCCTCTTCAGCTTGGAGATGAGAAGTGCTTGGGAGCCTGTCTCTCTCAGTGAGATATGGTAAGCCCTGATTGGGAGCTGAGGGGAGAGGAAGCGCCATCTTTTTGACCACACCTGCCCATATACTTAGGTGGAGTGTAGCTTCCAACAAACCTTTCTTCACTTTCTTCACTTTGGTATGCACTTGGTACAATTTGCAAAAACTTTAAAGGATTGCTTTTTCAACAGACAACACAGAAATACGAAGGATCATAAGAGACTACTATCAGCAATTATATGCCAATAAAATGGACAACTTGGAAGAAATGGACAAATTCTTAGAACAGTACAACTTCCAAAACTGAACCAGGAAGAAATAGAAAATCTTAACAGATCCATCACAAGCATGAAAATTGAAATGTAATCTGAAATCTTCCAGCAAACAAAAGACCAGGACTACATGGCTTCACAGCTGAATTCTACCAAAAATTTAGAGAAGAGCTAAACAAAAACTGCTCACAGAAGTGGATGATAAAAAAAATGTAAAACCTTTTTCAAAGTCATTCAAAATTTTGCAATAGTTGAAATTATACCTAAATATATATTTATATTAAAAAAAAAAAGTTTTTTCCCAGGTTTGCTTGCTTTTCTAGGGAGTTGGTATACTGCCATCCTGGAAAAGAAATCCCCTTCTTCTCTTTTGAACTTACTCTGTATTTTTTGATCCTTTTTCTGTATTATAGTATTGTTATGTGTATGGAGCTAGAGGCTTGGGGGTTCACATATCAGACCAAAAACAGACTTAAAGAGTTTTGTATCTTGGAGCTAATTCTCCCAGACACTCATGCCATAATATGAATATGTTAATCATTTTTGACACTGCATTGATATAGAGTAAAATTGCCACATGCCAAAGGTTAAAAGAACTAGTTGATAAGGCAGTTAGGCTTAGATTCCAGAAGGTGTGACCTGTGGTCAAGCCATTATTCTTTCAACACATAGTTCCTAACATAACAGTGTTGGAAGGATCTAATAAGTATTACTCTAAGGATTGTAAACAGTCTAGATGTTAAATATCCAGTCAATTCTCAGAGCATAACTCACTTACAAAGGTATAGTATAGTTGGTTGAAGTCTTCCAGGAGTACTGCAGAGTCAGCTTCATTACTCTGCTTCCTGAGGCTTCCTAGCCAGCAGGCTCTCCTTCTGTGCCTACAACTCATACTTGAATTAGGAGAAACTCATGAGCCCTTTATGCCTGTATCTCAAGCAAAATCTTGGAAGAAGAGCTTACAAAATGTCCTAATATGTTCCTGATCTCATAATTTCCCTAACATTTGAAATCCTTCCCCTTATCCAAAATGAATTTTGACTGCAGCATTCCTATTATGAAAGATACAGTGAGAAGAGATAATTGGTAAAAAGGATACAACATGGACATACATAAAATCCTCACTTACGAAGTTTTGAAAACTAGCAAAACAGATACAAACAAACAAATATAAACCTATTTTCACAGGCAGTGTTCAGGTCATCTAAGAACATCTTGTTATGTCTCAGTTTTTCAATACTGCCAGGATCTTTAAAAAGCAGCTACACAGTAAAAAATAATTCCTTCACTCTTCAAACCTAATATTCCAAACAGTCATAGTGACTCATGTACATATTTAAGAACTTTTCAGTATATTAAATATACTCAATAAAGCATTCATTTGTTTTTAGGTATTCTGTGAAGTATATTCAAAGGCACCATTTTGATACCATTTTCTATGAAACAAGTTTCCACTGTCACTGATGAATAAATAATCTCAAATTGGAATATGGTTTAACAGATTGGTTCTATTCTGAAATACCTACTGTCCCTGAATGGATTGGTAACTAGTGAGAAATAACCATGCTTTACATTTAAAAAAAAATGTCTCTTAAAATTTTTTCTGCCAGAGAAATTTCTCTGTCTTGGAAAGATAGTGACACTATTCAGTACAGAGTGAAATAAAGTATTTTTGATGGGCAGCTATGGGACAGATCATTGAAATGTTCAAGACAACACAAATTCTGATAAAAACACTTTTCTGGGAGAGAAAGTATTCATTTAGTTCTTGAAGTTGTTTTAGTCTGAAAAGTCTTTGTTAACATGTAAGTTTCTCTTTAAAAAAGAGAGAAAGAGAAGTAACTCAAGCTCATCAGCTAGTATGTTAGAAAGGATTTTCTAAAAGTAAGGTACTTCAAAGTGCCACAAAATAATAAACTAGAATCAACTGTACACAAAACAGAAAAGAGGTTTTTCCCTCAATAAAATTATATTGCACAGTGTGAGGTCAGATACAAAAAATGATGGAAGAATTAATAAAGATTATGAACATGTAATCAGAAGGTTGATACAACAGTGATGACAAAAATATAAACAGTGTGCAGGAGAAAGCAATAAAGGTTTAAGGGGAGTTGATGGGTTGGGTTTGGTACTAGAACTCTACCCAATTGTGAAAATTTAGGGAATTATCATGCACATATACACAAGGATGTAGAACTCATTTTATATACTCTCAATAATTCATGTATAATTCACATCAATTATATAACTGTACATATGTATTCATATGTTAGTGCTGTATGTCTAAATATGTGTCTATATATACTTATATGTGTATGCACATGTCTATGTATGTGTGTAAAACAATATTCACTGGGGACAATACAGTGTTCCTCAACAGATTTTGGATTGTGATGGAGCTAAAATAAAATTCTGCATCTCTTGCCTACTAAATGTGGGTAAATTATTTAACCTTATTTGTCTGCAGGTGCCTCATCTAATATTACAATCCAAATGGAGTTATTTGTGAGTAGTACATAGCAAGCACTTAGTGCAATGTATGACACAAAAGAATTCAATACATGTTAGCTACATGATACAGATAAATACATAGTTAAGGACATGAATATGTTATCAATATATTTATAGCTACTGAGCTAGTATTAAAAAGTCTTAATCACTGATTATGAAAATAATTTTTTTCTCTTATCCCTTTAATACCTATGGGAAAAAAAGGTAAACAGTCTTTATTATTTGAGTTTTTACATAATTTTAGAAATATTTACAAGATATATATATATATAAATGAGATGAGTGAATAATGATTTGACTTGATGTTGTTTACAGCCCTTGGGTGTGAATGTAGACCTAAATCATTTTTCTTCTTCATAACATACTCCTTAGATGTTCATCTATAGCCAGAGTAACTATTAGTGACATGGTTCCATAATTTCACATTTGATCTCTGACACAAAACAATTAATCTAATTCATAAGATCAAAGCTTGTGACAGTAGAATTTCCTAGAGATTTTAAACTATGATTTAGTGAATCCTGAAAGTATGTGAAATGGAACATTCCAAGTATATAGACATGAAAAGTGAAAGTGTTAGTTGCTCAGTCCTGTTCGACTCTTTGTGACCCTGAGGACTGTAGCCCATCAGGCTCCTCTGTCCATGGGATTCTCCAGGCAAGAATACTGGAGTGGGTTGCCATTCCCTTCTCTAGGGGATCTTCCCGATCCAGGGATCAAACCTGGATCTCTGCATTGCAGGCAGATTCTTTACCATGTGAGCAACAGGGAATCCCATTCCATGTACATATATAATGATTATTTGAATATCTGGGTATCACCTCTGTGTTTTATACATACAGACTTGTATAGCTGTGAATACACTAAAAACACATTGATTCCGATAAAGTTCTAATAAAATTATTGACTAGCTTGTGCTATTTGTAATCAAGAGGACTCGGACATTGATGTTCCTGTTGAAAAGCCCTGTGTGGTGGGTTTAGATACTGTGGTTACAATAAACATTAGAGATACACCTAACCTATAGAGCTAACATTTGAAATGAGCCTGGTTTTACTTTGAATTTTGTCACCTTTCTAAAGTACAAACCTGGGTCCACTGGCTAAATTCTCTGTTATTTTTTTAACAAGAAGAGGATAGAATAATGAACGTTATTTAGTTCCTCTGAATGTCAGATTACTGTTTCTACCTCAATAGCCTCTTAAAAACATTGCCAGCAAACTCACAGATTTATTTTGATCATTAGTTACCATCATTCATCAGACAACTGAACCATTAGTTGGTTTACACACAAGAGCTCTTTAATGCAGAACTCTTACAAACATGGGAAATATAACATGTATAACTTTAAAATCATAGAAACTTTTTTCTTTTCTTTCATCAAACTAGTCGCATGCCCTTGGAAATACAAAACAATAAATGTGGTGACTTGGGAAATTACTTCTCTTTAACTCAATTCAGATTAAAAGGAATCTATTAAAATTCTCTTAAAAGTTAATATTAGTATAAACTGAATCTCAATCTGGAGTTTGGGGTGATGATTATTTAAATTTTTTTCTCCTCCTCTAAACTGATTGTTATTATAGCTTAATCAGGCATTTATCAGTATCATGGAACTAGATGTAAATTTGCCTTCAGTGATTTAAAGTGATTTCATTACTTCATTTCCACATTAACTGTAATTGTTGCAGTAGAGAGTGTCTCAAGCCCTGGTAATAACATCTGATGTAGTGCCACTAGAGGAAGAAGAGGCTGCTGTCTTCAGCAGTCCTCTCTTCTTACATTTTGCTGCAGTTTACCATAATTTAACTGCATAGAGAGAAGGGAAACAGGGAAAAAATGCTTTTGACATTTTACTTAAAAGAGAGTTCTTGGATACATCATTTTATTGGTTTCAAATGCAAGTATCTAAAGAAACCAGACAGAGTGTCTCTAAATAACTGGTCTACAGGAATAGGGAAATCAGAGGGTGTTATTACTTTTAAGAGGGCAGCAGGTCTCAGACTCCAACTTACTGGGGCTAGCAAGAATGGAGTCATATGTGTTGATGTAGCTACAGATTGCTCCAGAGAAGCCAGATATCTGAATCTGTGTGTGAATTCTTCCAATTCACAAAGTACTAGCTCAATTTTTTTTTAAATACCGCTTCCTTTTCTTCCCTTATCTCCATTCCACTTCTCCCTCAAAAAACTTATATCTGGTTCAGTTCAGTTCAGTTCAGTCTCTCAGTCATGTCCGACTCTTTGCGACCCCATGAATTGCAGCACACCAGGCCTCCCTGTCCATCATCAACTCCCGAAGCTCACTCAGATACACATCCATCGAGTCACTAATGCCATCCAGCCATCTGATCCTCTGTGGTTCCCTTCTCCTGCCCCCAGTCCCTCCCAGCATCAGAGTCTTTTCCAAAGAGTCAACTCTTTGCATGAGGTGGCCAAAGTACTGGAGTTTCAGCTTGAGCATCATCCTTCCAAAGAAATCCCAGGGCTGATCTCCTTCAGAATGGACTGGTTGGATCTCCTTGCAGTCCAAGGGACTTGACTCTAAAGAGTCTTCTCCAACACCACAGTTCAAAAGCATCATTTCTTCGGTGCTCAGCCTTCTTCACAGTCCAACTCTCACATCCACACATGACTACTGGAAAAACCACAGCCTTGACTAACTATATCTGGTTCAGAAGTCACCAATTTGCAATCTCTATATATTATCATTATTATTATCATTATCTATATTAATATTATATTGCTTAGCAACAGTAATTTAATCAAGGTGTGTTGTGAAAATAATGAATAATGTATTATAGAGTTATGATGGATCTCTTAATAGCAGTATAAAAGTGGTAATATTCTATACAGAGGTTGCCTGGTTTAGTGGAAACAGCAATGATTTTGGAGTCAGTCCCTCTCAGTACTCCCATAAAGGACTTTAAGGAGTTTGATTTTCCTAGACTTCTAGACTTGGGTTTTTCCATCTGCAAATAAAGATAATATTGTTGACTTCACAGAATAATTGTGAAGAACAGAACTGATACACAATCTAAGTTCACAGAACAGTAATACGTCTGAGAACTACGTATTAATCATCCACTCATCCATTCGTCCACACAGCCACATAACACTCATTCATTCACTAAAAGTATCTATGAAATGTGAATGTGAACTGCATGCCAAGTACTGTCGTAGGCAAACTGTATTTAAGAACACAAGTAAATGTCAGCTATTGTGATAGAAATCTGGGAAGAAAGTGGCAAGTGAGATAGAATGATCGCAGAGGTAAGAATGGAGTTGGCAGGAAGATGCAATTTGGATTTGACTTCTAAACCAAAATAAGAAAATGAAGCATTTTCTAGCATAACAAAGAGTTGGGAAAAGACTATTTTTTATGTTGAAAGGCTCCAGAAGTGAAAAAAAAAAAAAAGGCTCCAGAAGCCTCCAGAGTTGAACTCATTAGAGAGGACCTGAAAGGATGATAGAATTATATATTGTATGACAAATATAAATAATTTCAACAAACTTTCCCACTGAGTTGGGAGTTGACTCACAAAACTTCTCAACAACCCATTCTCAATAGAATTATACTGGCATACAACGTAGAACCTATTTGTATTTATCTTTTCTATTTTTTTTAACTTTTCTAATATGTTAATCTCATATCTAAAATTTTATCATGAGGAAATAGATAATGCTTTATTTTGTGTGTGTGCTTAGTCACTCAATCATGTCTTTGTGACTCAATGGACTGGAACTAATCAGGCTTCTCTGTCGATGGGGATTCTCCAGACAAGAATACTGGAGTGGGTTGCCATGCCCTCCTCCAGGGGATCTTCCCAAACCAGGCATCAAACCCAGATCTATGGCAATTCAGGCAGATTCTTTACCATCTGAGCCACCAAGGAAGCCCAAGAATTCTAGAGTGGGTACCCTATCCTTTCTCCAAGGGATTTTCCTGACCCAGGAAATTGTACCAGGGTCTCCTGCATTGCAGATAGATTCTTTACCAGCTAAGCTACCAAGAAAGTCAGTTCAGTTCAGTTCAGTTCAGCCGTTCAGTCGTGTCCGACTCTTTGCGACCCCATGAATTGCAGCATGCCAGGCCTCCCTGTTCATCACCANAAGGCACACAGCACCGACCTTGATGCAGGGCGACCCTGGCACATAGAACAAACATCGGGAGATGGTGACCATGGCAAACAGCCAAGACATCAGTGCAGGGTGAATGTGGCATAAAGCACGGACTTCGGCGCAAGGCTACTGCAGCACACAGCCCGGACTTCGGTGCAGGGTGAAAGTGGCACACAGCCCGTACCTCAGTGAAGGGCGACCGTGGCACACATTCCGGAAATCTGTGCAGGGTGACCATGGCACAGAGCTCAGAACTCGTCGCTAGCCAACCGCGGCCCACAGCCCGGACCTCGGCACAGGGCAACCGCAGCACACAGCCCGAACCTGAGTGAAGGGCAACTGCGGCACACAGGCTGGAACTCGTCACCAGCCGACCGCAGAACACAGCCCAGACATCGGCACAGGGCGACCGCGGCACTCAGCCCAGATCTTGGTAGATGGCGACCGCGGCACACAGCCCAGACCTCGGAACAGGGCGACCATGGAGAACAGCTAGGACCTGTGCATAAGGCTACCATGGCACACAGCCCAGAACTTGTCACAGAGGGAACGTGGCCAGAGCCCNGGCACTCAGCCCAGATCTTGGTAGATGGCGACCGCGGCACACAGCCCAGACCTCGGAACAGGGCGACCATGGAGAACAGCTAGGACCTGTGCATAAGGCTACCATGGCACACAGCCCAGAACTTGTCACAGAGGGAACGTGGCCAGAGCCCGGAATGTGTCTCAAGTCGAGTGCAGAACACAGCTTGGACCACTGCGCAGGGTGACTGCAGCACACAGCCCGAACCTCAGTGAAGAGTGACCGAGGCACACAGCATGGACCTCGATGAAGGGCGAATGTGGCACAAAGCACGGACTTCGGTGCAGGGCAAAAGCGGCACACAGCCCGAACCTCAGTGAAGGGCGACCGTGGCACACATTCCGGAATTCTGTGCAGGACGACCATGGCACAGAGCTCAGAACTCGTCGCTAGCCAACCGCGGCACACAGCCCGGACCTCGGCACAAGGCAACCGCGGCACACAGCCTGATCCTCTGTGAAGAGCGACCGAGGCACACAGCATGGACCTCGGCGCAGGGCGACCCTGGCACAGAGCATGGACCTGGGTAGATGGCGACCGCGGCACACAGCCTAGACATCAGCGCAGGGCGACTGTGGCACACAGCCCGGACCTCAGGAGATGGAGTCCACGACACACAGACCAGACCTCGGCTCAGGGCGACTGCAGCACACAGTTTGGACCTCATCACAGGGCGACCACTTCACACAGCGTGCACATCGGCACAGTGCGACTGTGGCACACAGGCCATACCACAGCGCAGGCCAACCACGGCACACAGCCCCAACTTCAGTGAAGGGTGACTACAGCAAACAGCCCAAAAATCTATGCAAGGTGACTGCGGCACAGAGCC
>SJYV01012654.1:41420-58734 GCA_006410875.1 Neotragus pygmaeus | reverse complement strand
GGGCCGTGCTCAGTCAGCACCTGCTTGATATGGAGATGGTAGGTGTGGAAAATTCTGCCTAGCTTTTTTTGTTTTTAAAGGAACGTCTTACAGTCTCGTAGCCGAAAAACGGCATCATATTCCCATTTAAAAAAGAAAAAAAAGGCTTTTTCTAGGAGCTTAGCCAAACATAAAGGGACTGCTCTTTCTCCAAAATAAATGACTTTTTAGCCCTTAGCCAAAACCCGCTTAGCTGTCCCATAAATGAATGACGTTGACTAAGACAGGACCGATAAACAGTTTATGTGTCCATAAAGGAATTAATTTTTAAAGCGCGTAGCCATAAAACAGTCCCGTTTCGCGAAAATGAATGCCTCTTAAGAGAGTCATCAGAAAAGGTGACTTTTAAAAAAGGCATAGCCGCAAATGAGTCTTTTTTTCAGAGACTTGGCGGAGCGGCAGTCTGCCCTCGATTGGAAACACGACTTGAAAGTGAGCTCTTAGCCTCAAATTGACATCCGCCCCGTGCAGAAAATAAAGGGGGGAGGTGCCACTTTTGAAGAGTGTATAGCGTCAGCCACTTCCTTTCCTTCCCTAAGGAAAGATTTATACAGCTCAACTGCAAATGGCCTCTTCCGCGCTTCACTGCTTTGGCCGCCTTTGGGTTGCGGGGCGCAGGAGTGCGCGTGTTGAGTGCGTGTGCCCGCGCGTCTGAGGGCTTGCCTTAGAGTCTCCCAGTCGGGTACCTTTCTAAAAATGTTGGCTGGGGGCTGGGAATCGAAACTTGCGCCACTGCGGCACAAATGCACAAAGCAAAAGACTTAAGAGAAGAGAGACAAGGACAAAAGAATAAATAAAATTAAACTGGGAGACCCAAACAAAAGCGAGTCCTTGCGTGGAAACATCTTGAGGTTGGGTTTCAACCTCACATAGGAACCGTTTCTGTGTGAAGGAAGAGTGTGTGGAAGAACGTCTTTAAACGTCGGGATAGACAGTGAGGCGGACGGGAAATAATGGGAGGGGGCGATGGTGTTGAGGGAGCTGCTTTGGTGCTCTTAACATTGGAACTAGGAAGCAACCTGAGGATACTGCACAGTGAGCAGAACACCGGACAAGGTAGCAGCGCTTTACACTAAAGCGACTCCCTACCGTCCCATAAAAGGTTAAAATAGGTGTGACTTAAAAAAAAAAGATACTTGCGGGCACCTTCTGAACTTGGTGAACTTAGAAATCCACTCTCAATCTTGTTTCAAACAATCACCGCAGGAAAGCTCAGCCTCAGAGCTGACCTTCCGCTGAGGGTGGGGGGCATTTGAAAGCAAGTCGAAGTAACGTATGCGTACGTTTCCCCCTTTCTTGCCTTTGTCTGGTTCATCAGAGGAAAGCGCGGACGGTGTGGGGGCGGTTCTGACGCATGAACCCAGAGATGGACGCGCTAAGGTCTAAAGATACCTTCCTCCCTCCGCTAAATTAAGAATTGCCGCGCTCAGCTCTCGCGGGCTGAATCTGGTCGCCGCCGCGTTGCGCCTGCCAAGCGGCGAGGGAGCGCCGACGCCAGCGAGGCCCGAGAACCTCGTTCTCCAGCCGCCTCGGCGCGGGCAGCCCCTCCTTCTGGCAATGATGTCAGCCCCAGAGCGGCTCCGCGGGCCTTGAGGAGGCTGAGCGAGCGGTCCAGCGCCACGCGCCCTGTGCGCAGCCGCCCTGGCTTCCCCGCGGCCTCCTTCCGGCGCCTTCTTTCTCGGCCCCTCCTTCCCGCTCCCTCGCTCCCCTGAGGCGTGCCGAGGCGCCGGGGGCGAGGAGAGGGCTTACTGCAGCACGGGCCCGGGCAGGTTTTAAACTCCAGAATCTAATACAGATGTAGGGTCTTTCTGCACCCCTTCCCTCCGTTTCCCTGTTCCCCACGACCCCCACCCAACGACCCCGCTCCTTTTCAGCTTGCACTTTCACTATTCAACGCGAATCCACTTATTTAGCTTCGTTCTGGAGGGCAAGTTTTAAAGATGAAATAATAACAGTTACCAGTCTTAAATTTCCACTGTCATCTGTCCTCCCCGGGTGTTATGAAGACTGGCATCCTTAATATCTTGTGGCTCTTTGCCTTCAAAACAGCAAGCCCCCTAGAAGGCGAAGAGGGTCTTCTTCCCAGTGAAACGGCGCGATGGGGAAGGAGGGCGATCGGAGGCGGGCTTGCACTGTGTGGAGGGTCCCCTTTCAGTGAAAGAAGGGACTGGAGATTGGAAGTTGCAGAAAGGCTCTGAGGGCTGCTGCCGCAGGGGAGAAGCGACCGTCCTCTTTATTATAAGGCTGCGCAGTCACTTCCAGAGGCCAGAGCGCCAAATTGGGAACGTTCAGGAATGGGGTTTTACAAGACGGAACCCCGCTGCGCCTTCCTTTCTGAGTTTGTTCTTCTCCTTTTACGGAGCAAACCCCTGCTTCCCGGAATTGGAAGCTAATCAGTTTTCCCTGATTGCGGACAATTCTTTCTTTAGCTCTGGGAGAAGAACCGCAGCGCGCCCTTGGAGAAGGCTGTGCAGGGCAAGAAGGAGGGGCGGAGACAGGGTGTGTGGAGACATGTGGGCCTCGGAACTGAGCTTCCTTTCCAAGAAAATTACCCTCAGAGGGGATCGCAATAAAAAGCTTACCTACTGACTGTATTTTGGTTTGGAGGTAGGTAGGGGATTTTGGGGAAAAGGGAGCAGAAGCAGAGAATTCTTCCGTTTTTTATGTCTAGGGTTTTGTATATCAGCAAAAGCAGGAAAGAAGTTCCTATGCGTTTGAAATACAGGAATGGAAAGAAAACTCACACCAAGCATAAAAGTGCATTCATTTTCTAGGGTTCAATAATTTGCTTAGGGTTGAAAGGAGCCCCGCTTAAAAAAAATCACCTGAATGCAGTTCTGATGGATGTCCAAGCAGTGTTGGGTTTTGGCAGCTGGGAGTCCTGGCAGAAGGAATTGCAGATTACACGTTATTTCTTCTCTTGGTATTCAAAACTTCATGTTCTTTGCAAGATAGAAATTCCTGATAGAGAGCTTCCAGACTGCTGGTGGCAGGGAGAAATCTGGTCAGGGATTTAGAAAGCAGAAAATTCTCCTTTTCTCTGTGCAAGCAGTCCGTAACAGCCTTTAGCCAGGATTTATAAGGTTCTTGGGGAAGGGAGGGGAGGCTCCCAGACAAGGAGACTTTATAGAAGCCACTGGCTTTATACTAAATTGACAAAATATGTATAGCTGCCACATTTTCTATTAGTGGGAAGGGGGATTAATTATTCAGGGGATGAAATTTTGAAACCTAATTTTCTTCAATAATCTTGTTTCATGTATTTTAAAGGAAGTGTAATATGAGTGACTTCCCTTTCACTTTTCACTTTCATGCATTGGAGAAGGAAATGGCAACCCACTCCAGTGTTTTTGCCTGGAGAATCCCAGGGACGGGGGAGCCTGGTGGGCTGCCGTCTCTGGGGTCGCAGAGTCAGACACGACTGAAGTGACTTAACAGCAGTAATATGTTTACTTATTCACCAAAGAATCTGCAAACCGACTGTGCCAGACAATGTGGTAGGCTCCAAGAATACAAATACATGCTTTTGCATGTGGAAAGGGGTACCTGGGGTCTCTGTGAGCCGGGAGACTGACAAATTTATAATACAATGTGATTAATGCTCTAATTGAACATAATCGAGGGAGGAATTAATTTTTGCTAAGAGGTTGAGAAAAGATTCATAAAGAAGATGTCTCTNAGGGGTACCTGGGGTCTCTGTGAGCCGGGAGACTGACAAATTTATAATACAATGTGATTAATGCTCTAATTGAACATAATCGAGGGAGGAATTAATTTTTGCTAAGAGGTTGAGAAAAGATTCATAAAGAAGATGTCTCTCTGGCTTTGAAAAATAGGCATTCTTAAGCAGTGATTAGTCAAAAAGTGGACTTGAAAGAGCCTGATACAGACTAAGTAAGGTGGTGGTGGTGGTGGGGTTGGCGTCCCACTGTGGAGTTAGCAGTTGTGTGTGTATTTTGTAGGCATAGGCCACTTTGAAGATTTTTAAAGTAGGTATGTTAACAACAACAAAACAGGGTGAAAAAACGGGCAATAGATGGCACACAATAGAAATATATTTTTTTGTTTTTAAATGTCTTTAAATGTGTATTTGAGTAAACTAAGATATTGGAATAGAGAGTGAAGGTAAATAAGTTAAGAAGATACTGTCATATCCAAAAAAGAGGACAAATTTTAAAGAGGGCCTAAACGCACACACCACACAAGGTAAATCAGTAGAACTAAGAAATAAGTGAATGCTATTTGCTGAAAGAGAATTTCTCTTTAGTCCTAATCATCTCTATAGTTTTATCTTTAGGGTCATCTCACCTTCCCCACCAAGCCTTCCAAATTCCCCATCTTCTACCATCAGAGTAAACTTCAGCAACTTGCAAGCATGTTTATAAAGCCCACTGCACTCCATTTTCCACACACCTCCTTGCATCATCTCCGTGTCTTGTATCATTTCTCCAACCCTTACCAGCTTCAGCTGTTTCTCTATCAACCATTCAGTTCAATTCAGTTCAGTCGCTCAGTAGTGTCCGACACTTTGCAACCCCATGAACCACAGTACGCTGGGCCTCCCTGTCGATCACCAACTCCCTGAGTCCACCCAAACCCATGTCCATAGTGTCAGTGATGCCATCCAACCATCTCATCCTGTGTTGTCCCCTTCTCTTTCTGCCCTCAATCTTTCTCAGCATCAGGGTCTTTTCAAATGAGTGAGCTCTCCACATCAGGGGGCCAAAGTATTGGAGTTTCAGCTTCAACATCAGTCCTTCCAATGAACAGCCAGGACTGATCACCTTTAGGATGGACTGGTTGGATCTTCTTGCAGTCCAAGGGACTCTCAAGAGTCTTNAACATTATTTTTAGTTTCCTTTTGTGTCTGACATTTTTCAAGGTAACAACAACAACAGCAACAAAAGATACTTGGTAAAGGTTATTTTATATTTGCTATCCCCTAGAATTCTGCTCAAAGCCCATGGAGCTGCTTTCTTCACACCTAGATTTTTACCATAGATTGCAGCAGAATAGCCATTTAATCCTGGAGAACTTTTCATTCATAATCCATTTAAAAAATTTTCATTGTTCCGTTTCTTTGTGTGCAGTACATCTTGGTATGGAACCAGTGTCAAATTAAACAATGTTGGAAACAGCTATTGAGATAAGTCAAGTTGTGAGTGTTTAGACTGTGTTTGTTAGGCACAATTGTGGTTCTGGTAGGGTGAGGGAAACAAATGAAAAAATTGTCACTTCATGTCTTAATTGTGGCATTGGGATTCAGCAGCTACTGCCTTCCCAATGAAACTATTATTAGTCTTTGATAAGCTCTGATACTTTAATAGCAACAGCAAGGCTTGTTTGGCGCAACTTCATGATCTCAGTGAACTAAAGGGCCAACTGGACTAAAATGCTTTTTGTAAGTGCTAAATGAACTTGTATGTCTGCCAAAATTGCCTTGGATTTCATTACTCTTATTTATTAATGTTAAGCACAGACTGTTTCCATGTGCCTGAGGAAGCATGCATAGCAAGCAAAATATCATCTATATATATATATTTTTTTTTAAGGAAGAAACTGAAGTACATAAGGAGGAAAAGAAATGTGTACACCCATGGTGGATTCATGTTGATGTATGGCAAAACCAATACAACATTGTAAAGTAATTAGCCTCCAATTAAAATGAATAAATTTAAATTAAAAAAAGAAAAAACAAGATCCAAAAAAGAGAAAAATAACAGACTTTTTCAAATTCAATTTTCAAAGGCTAGAGATGGAAACTATAGAAAATAGAGATATTACTGTACTTCTATGAAAATGCTGGTCAAGATTTAAGACAGAATAAGGAAAAATTTGAGTTAATTTACAGTGGCCCTAAAACTCAAAAATTATATAAAATTGGCTCATGTAAAACACGAAACTACGTCAGGATCACAACAATCAGAATACAAATATAAGATAATTTCTTAGACTAATCAAACAATTATGAGAAATGCTAAAAATATTAAACAAAATTTTGTGAATTAGAGTAATCAAATCAAGCTGTATAACTTTAGACCAGTTTTCCTGTTCCTGTTTCAGAGGGAATATGGATACATCTTAATTAAATGAAATTTTTTAAGTTAGAGGAAAATATTGTTTCACTGGACAACATTTTAATCATAAGTCATATAATTTTAGTAAAGATTTAAAATAGGTGTCAGTGAAGATTAAACACAATCAGCCAGTAGATAATGTCATATAATATACATTAAAATTTGAAGTGCTTGTAATTGCTAATAATACAGAATTGCAAAAGTTAGTAATAGCATTACTAAAGAAATGGGTTGATTATATTTACTGGAAAAAACTTAGAATTCCAAGTTAAGATTAGATTCCATGATAGACACTGACAACTAAAGGAAATATCATCTTTCAAATAAATGGAAGACTTTTTGATAATATAATGTTTAATATTTTCTTTGAGAAAGTTATTATATTTTCTATACTATTTACATCATATGATAATGATAGCAACTAAATAACTTAAGCACAACCTTTTCCAGAAACTGAAACAAGTGCATTTATGGAAAAAACTAATAATTTACCAAAAAAATATTGCAAAACCAAAAGTAGATGCATCATGAGTCTTTGCAGTAAATCTAAAGAAATTACTTGAAATGGCAACTCTTGGTAAATGTGACAGGCAATAACACCAGATTTCTAAATATGTGACTGATTACATTATCATTTAAACTGTTTTTTTTTTTTTGCCACTTTAGGATTTTACGTATTTTATCTCATCTGAATCTCACAACAGTCCTGTGAAATAGGTACTTGACATACAAGGAAAGCCACTTAGACAAGATTTTCTCCCTCTTAAGTTCACATACTTATCGAATGTCAAAGACTGCACTAGATCCTTATTCTCATGATCCCTGGAAAAATATTCATTCCATCAGCCAGTGTATGTAATATAATTGAGGATTCAAATATGATTAAGGTTATAAATCAAAGGAGAAATTGTTTATTATGTTTAATCTTTTAGGAGTCTTGAATTTGTATTAGAAAGTTGTAGTGCGCACTCATTGAATTTTATTTGGCACAATTAGGATATCACTGGTTTTAGTCATTCCAAACATATAACATAAGCATGCAATAACACAATTGTCATTGTGAGCTGGGAAATGAGAATGTGATCATATTGAATAAGAAAAGAGTACTTGGGATAGATAAATCCAATAAGGCTTTTTACAAAAAGAAATTAGGATTTGTTTCCATTTTAAAATACACAAGAGCCAAGTTCCTAAGAGTTTTCTTTCTCTATAAAGATAAAACTATTTATTAGAATAGATCTGGAGGGAGAGTATTTGAAGAAAAAAAGGAAAATTTATTAGTGCAGTGGGCTGGCTTAGATATAGAATGTTAAATCATAACTAAGGTGTATTGCTCTAAGTCCTGGCAATGCTTGCAACCTGGAACTTTGAGAGGTTTCAGGTTTCTCATTTTATTTGAATTACATTCAAGCATTTCTTTAAGATAAATTTTTGTAATAGTAGTTAATCACATAGGGTGAATAATTTTACCCACTGGGAAATCACATTTTGTTTTCCCTTGGAAGAACTAGATTATTAGAAGGTATTACAAAAATATCTTTTGTTGTCAGAGAAGCAAACCCTGTTTAGTTTCTTTAATGAATCTCATGAGATAATTAGTAGACTTAAAAGTGTAAATGATGACACATATTCTGCCAAAGTGCTACTGGATATAAAAGACAAAACACTACCCTCATTGTAATGTTTCCTTAAAAATACAGTTCCTCTACATAAAATTGATATTTGTTGATGAATTTCTCCTGACAAAAGACTTCACATTAACCATCTAACACTCCAAACAACCCTGTGAGTTAAGTGACACAGACATTTTTATCATCCTTGTCTTTTTTTTTTTTCTTTTCAAATAAAGAATCAACATCCAGAATTAGCTAAATAACTTGCCTAAAGCCACACCAAATTAGGAGTTAACTTCAAATTCAGTGAGTTTCTTACTATGCTAAATAGATTGGGTCACTGGTTATAAGTAACTTATCCTGGGGCTTATGCAATGATCAAAATCTTTTAATAAAGGAAGAAAGAGAAAGGAGATATTTCTTAGATATAGACTCTGGGTTAAGATTAACAGTTCTCTCAGACAATAATGTAAAGGTGATGAGACAGATACTCAAGCTTGAGGGAATTAATGGTATGCTGAGGTAACTCATAACTAGCAATGTTTTAATGAAAATATTCTTAACTTGTTTGCTGTTAGGATTTTCCTTCTGCTCTCATTATTAATGCCTCCAACTAGAGAAACAGGGACATTTTTGTGAAATGCATGCTCATAGACATTATGGAATATCCTTGAATCTCTAGTTTTTTTATTTTACTTTTTTTGGTTTGTATGTTTTTGCATAGGAAGGTCACCCTTTAGAATTTTTGGATTTTGTGCATAATTTGCACTTTTTCATAAGTAACTTAATAAAACACAGATACTGTTTAAGTGTGATGAATTGTACTTACTTAAGATTTGCTTTTTTCCAGAGGTCCCATTTCATTTGAAGTGACTTGCAGAATGTCACAAAAGCTAGTCAGTGACAGCCTGGAATAGAATTTAGATCTCTCTGGCAGATATGCTTTTCATTGTATCATACAATATTATATCTTTTATCATAGGAAAAGTGTTTACATTAATAATGAAAAGTTAGATGTGTAATGATCAGAGGCCTAAAATGTTCCAAAGTGTTGCCACTAATTTTGGTTTTAGATTTGAATAGTACATATCAAACAAGAGTGTATTAAATAGCAAAAGTGGTGACTCTTTTTGAACAAATTAAATATGTTAATTTATTGACAAATTTTATGAAAAATCTTATGTTTTATAAGACAATGTTACATATTTTATATAATTTACCAACTTGAATATTAGATATATTTTCTACATGAAGCTTTTATACTGTAACTTAAGTTGACTGGAATTTTACTATAATACTCTTCTGTATCACAATATAGATCAGTCTTGAATCTAAAAGTTCTTTTTGAAGAAATACTACAAAAACAGTTTTGTAGTCATCTTGACTTTAACAACATGTCCTTGTTACCTTGGATCAAAAATATATTAAAATTTTAATGTTCCATAAACATTATGAGTGATCTAATTTATTAAACTTATGTTTTGCTTATTTACAGGAAATTAAATATTTCCCATTTATTTTAAAGGTATATGCGCTCCTGCTAAAAATGTCTAACATTTTAGGCTTTTATTAGATTAATAGAATTGAGTTGTAAACTTTTGCTTAGCAAACACATCTTCAAAGGTCACGCTGTTTTTCAAAACATAAATTAATGACTTTTGGTTAAATGTTAGGAAATAGTCTAAAACCCCAAAACCTTACTCATATTTTGCTCTAGTTATACTTGTTTGAATCAAAATTTATTTTATGTAACTAAGCTTATAACTCTTTTCTTTCAAAGTTTGAAGAGTTTTCACTTGGAACAAACAACAGCATTTTATTTTCTATAGCTATTGATCAAATTTTCTTAGCTCTTTGTCTAGAAAAGGCTTACTTGAAAGCTGATTCTCAAAACTAAAAACTTTACAATAACTGAAAAATCCATGGTCATTTAATGGAAAGTAATGATTACAAGTGCACATCTACTATTTGTACACTTGCTAATCTCTATATTTTTGTACTATGTATATAATTTGTACATTTGATAATGATTATTATATATGTGTATTCTATCCCTCTGTTAAATATGAAAATTGAGACTTTCCCCAAATTGCAATCCACTCCACTATTCTTGGAAAATTCCATAGACAGAAGAGCCTGGTGGGCTACAGTCTGTGGGGTCGCACAGAGTCAGAAATGGTTGAGCAACTGAACACAGAGTTAAACAGATAGTAAACAACTATGTCAGGAATCAACTTCGGGTGTTTTTTACTTCGCAGCCCAGACTTTTAACTACTATGATAAATATAAGTACATTTTTGTCCATATTTTCTTAAACACTTTGTTTTATACTGGAGTAACAATGTATTTGTTTCAAGTGTACAGCTGAGAATCTGTTATACATGTACATATATCTATTCTTTTTCAAATTATTTTCCCATTTATGTTATTTCAGAATATTGATCAGTATTGAGTATTGTCTACATTTTTGAAGTACCATTTAACTGTATTAATAATGACTGTGTACATGGATATTTTTATTTCTTTTAGACATGTTTCAAGTATCCATTTCTAAGCTTTTTAACTATATTAAGGCTGTAGAATAGCATGCTTTGAGGAAACAATAAACTACATCAGTTAAACGAAATATTTTTTCCCTTGAAAGTGAAAGGGAAGTCGCTCAGTCATGTCCAGCTCTTTGTGACCCCTTGGACTGCAGCCCACCAGGCTCCTCTGTCCATGGGATTCTCCAGACAAGAATACTGGAGTGGTTGCCATTTCCTTCTACAGGGGCTCTTCCCCACCCAGGGATCGAACCCAGATCTCCCGCATTGCAGACAGATGCTTTAACCTCTGAGCTACCAGGGAAGCCCCTTGTAGGAGAAATATTCCATCTATAAATCACCTGACATTAACAATTCAGTTACAGCTTGACAAATGTGGACACACACTTTACTGATCTAATTTAAAACCAAGATTTATCCCTTGATAATTGCATTTTTGTTGTAGATTATATAATCAGATTAAGAAAATTACAATGATGGCTTATTGTAGATGGCTTATGATCTTTGTCATCAAAGATTGTTGTATTTTGTTTCATTTGCATTTGAAATTTGACAGGTTTGATCTAGAGACATGTAGTAATTTTTATTTTTAATGAATTTGCTTGAACTATCCAAGTTAAAATAAAAGCCTTCAATTTTAGTCTCTGTTTCGAAAACTTTATACATCATGCTAGAATAAATACTAGAAGAATGACATTTCTCAACATTAAACAACTAAATCACTAACATTCTCTTGAACTACAAAGGGAAAATTGAACTTACAATTAATCTTCATAGTATCACATTTAGTTGAATCAATCAATTATTGTAACTTTCACTCTTCACTCTCATGCATTGAAGAAGGAAATGGCAACCCCCTCCAGTGTCCTTGCCTGGAGAATCCCAGGGACAGGGGAGCCTGGTGGGCTGCCGTCTGTGGGGTCGCACAGAGTCGAACACAACTGAAGCGACTTAGCAGCAGCAGCAGCAGGCATTAGACTACTGTCCAAATAACTCAGTTTGTGTTTCTACTTCAGACAAACACAGTACAGCAATTCCTTAAATTTTAATCATATCCTTAAGGCTTATCAGCCAGAATGGAAAACTGTGAGTAAGGTTTTTGAACAAAGATCAGCCNAGGCATTAGACTACTGTCCAAATAACTCAGTTTGTGTTTCTACTTCAGACAAACACAGTACAGCAATTCCTTAAATTTTAATCATATCCTTAAGGCTTATCAGCCAGAATGGAAAACTGTGAGTAAGGTTTTTGAACAAAGATCAGCCAAAAGTTAAAATATCTTGTCTTAGGTATTTTTAAAAATAATTACTATAATTGTCATGCAATAATGATGCAAATGCAGTGCAAATATAGAACGCAGATGACCTCAGATTTCTCTACTTGATAAGTACAAACAAGAAGCTTCAGTTCAGTTCAGTCACTCAGTTGTGTCNTGTGTCATCTGCATATCTGAGGTTATTGATATTTCTCCCGGCAATCTTGATTCCAGCTTGTGCTTCTTCCAGCCCAGCGTTTCTCATGATGTACTCTACATATAAGTTAAATAAGCAGGGTGACAATATACAGCCTTGACGTACTCCTTTTCCTATTTGGAAGCAATCTATTGTTCCATGTCTAGTTCTAACTGTTGATTCCTGACCTGAATACAGATTTCTCAAGAGGCAGGTCAGGTGGTCTGGTATTTCCATCACTTTCAAAATTTTCCACAGTTTATTGTGATCCACATAGTCAAAATGTATTACAGGGGTTCAAAATATATTATAATTATCCAATGAAAATAAACTCCCACCTTCTCTAACTTACATTTGTTTCTAAAAATGCAAATACCAGTTAAAATTATCCATGAGTTAGTATATTTTCTATTTCATCAAGGGGATAAACTGTTCAATGTATACATTTGAAAACTTACCATAGTATNAAAATATATTATAATTATCCAATGAAAATAAACTCCCACCTTCTCTAACTTACATTTGTTTCTAAAAATGCAAATACCAGTTAAAATTATCCATGAGTTAGTATATTTTCTATTTCATCAAGGGGATAAACTGTTCAATGTATACATTTGAAAACTTACCATAGTATCTAAAGATAAACATCATTTGAATATATCCTTTTTGAGGGGAAATTTTATTACTATAAAACTTTGAAAACAGAAAATAATCATTAAAATACTCTTTTACAGCAAAGTTTCTATTTCTAAATTATATGAAGAAGTGTTTGTTGCCAGGCTAGATCCATAAAATCACTACCTCCTGCAAACAAAGCATGTAGTCTTTAACTCATGTAAACATAATTTTAAATCAATTAAAATTATATAAAATATGCAGTTGATAACAATAAGATATTTTGCATTTGCATATAGAATTGAGATATAAAATTTTTAAAGCTGTAGCACTACACATAATTGAGATCCATTATGCAAATGAGTGCGGATTTTTGTTGAAAGCTTATTTCAAGCTGAAATGTTGGAACAAGAAAGGATGTTAGAGGTCTCCAATTCTACTCACCATAATGAAGAAAGAGAGGGACAGAAAGATTAAATAACTCGTCCAAAGTCATAAATGCTGCTGCTGCTGCTAAGTCACTTCAGTCATGTCCAACTCTATGTGACCCCATAGACGGCAGCCCACCAGGCTCCCCTGTCCCTGGGATTCTCCAGGCAAGAACACTGGAGTGGGTTGCCATTTCCTTCTCCAATGTATGAAAGTGAAAAGTAAAAGTGAAGTCGCTCAGTCGTGTCCGACACTTAGCGACCCTATGGACTGTAGCCCATCAGGCTCCTCCATCAATGGGATTCTCCAGGCGAGAGTACTGGAGTGGGGTGCCATTGCCTTCTCTGAAAGTCATAAATACTTAAAGGCAAATAAAAAAAGTATATATTTATTTTTGTCTTTACTGGGTCTTTGTTGCTGCAAGAGCTTTTCTCTAGTTTCTGTGAGCTGAGCAGGGGCTACACTAGTTGCAATGCACGGGCTTCTCAATGCTGCAGAGCCAGGGTTCTAGGGCAAGTGGGCTTCAGTAGTTGCAGTAGGTGGGCTTCAGTAGTTGTGGCTCCCAGGTTCTACAACACAGGACCACTAGTTGTGGTGCACAGGCTTAGTTGCTCTACAACATGTGGGATCTTCCCAGATCAGGAAACAAACCCATATCAGTTGCTTTGGCTGGTGGAATATTTACCACTGAGCCACCAGGGAAGCCGTTAAAGTCAGTTAATACTAGAATTCAAGTCCAGTTTTTTTCTCCCATGGGATTAGACTTTTTTGCTTTCAGTGAGTATAGGAAATACAATGCATTTGTTTGTTTTCTTTAGTTAAGTAGTGACAACATTAATGATTGCAAACACATGTGGATCCCAGGAAGTAAATGCTTTACATATGGTAATTCATTTATTATTCACAATAAGACTATGGGGTAGATGCTGTTATTATATATTTAATGAAACAGAATTTTTAAAAACTTGCACGAAGTTGCACAGCTAATAAGTGGTATGGATTCAAAACAAGGCAATCCATCTCCATAGCTCATGGTGAAAACTCTTAAATAAGTGTTTGTTTCTATTTTTTCTTAATTTTATTGTATCAAGGCAATTTATATTTGGATATAATATTGTGATTTTGATTTTTAAGTTGGGAAACAAATGCTTATCTCAATTTCCATATCAAACATATCTAACTATAGCTCTACACGAATGGTCTTGCTACAGTGTGAATCCCTGAATGATTTGTTTGAAATTACTAATATTGGTCATTAAGACAGTAGCAAGAATGGAGCTTTATGGAGTCTTTTGGTTCATTCTGGGTATAGATAATTTTTCATTTATTCTTAAAGCAAGAATATCAAACCAAAAGTATATTTTAACAATACTTCTATAAATGGCTTCTTTTTGTAAACATGGTAGAATTAGCTATCAATGAATTATTTTTGCATACACTTAATAATGCCTAAGAAAAACTGATTTTACATTTTCTCATGAATATGGCCCATAACACAGAAATAAAAGTCCTGTTTTCTTCTAAGTTGTTTTAGTCTGTGAATTCAATTGCTGTTTTGAAAGTAATGTTGGGTAAAATCTTGCCCTTTTAAAAAGGGCTTATTGACAGCTGCGAAGGAAATAATTATAAGTAAATGAAAACAAAGCAGTATTATATTGTAGATATAGAAAATGTAAAATACAATACTTTATGCACAAAAATGCCCATGTTTACCATTTTATATATAATAAATTCTAAAATTAGAATGATTGATCATCTACATATGAAATCTATTTGTCCATTTTTTTCTTTATTTTTTAAAATAAATTTACTTATTTCTATTGTAGGTTAATTACTTTACAATACTGTATTGGTTTTGCCACACATCAACCTGAATTCGCCACAGGTATACACGTGTTCCCCATCCTGAGGCCCCTTACCTCCTCCTCCCCGTGCCATCAATTTTTTCCAAATAGAATTGAAAGACAATAAATTTGGGAACATCTGACTCCAAAGAAATAAGAATTTTAGAGAAAAAAATAGACTAGGAGCAAGACTAAATATTGTAGAGAAACTGAATGATTCCATTTTCATTTCAGGAAAGGCTTTTCTCAGTTGAGTCTCTCAGCCCTGTCTAACTCTTTGTGACCATATGGACTGCAGCACTCCAGGCCTCTCTGTCCATCAACAACTCCCGGAGTTTACCCAAACTAGTGTCCTTTGTGGAGAAGGCAATGGCACACCACTCCAGTACTCTTGCCTGGAAAATCCCATGGATGGAGGAGCCTGGTAGGTTGCAGTCCATGGGGTCACTAAGAGTCGGACACGACTGAGCGACTTCACTTTCACTTTTCACTTTCATACATTGGAGAAGGAAATGGCAACCCACTCCAGTGTTCTTGCCTGGAGAATCCCAGGGACGAGGGATCCTGATAGGCTGCCATCTATGGGGTCGCACAGAGTCGGACACGACTGAAGCAACTTAGCAGCAGCAGCAGCAGTGTCCATTGGATTGGTCATGTCATCCAACCATCGCATCTTCTGTCATACCTTTCTCTTCCTGACTTCAATCTTTCTCAGCAACAGGGTCTTTTCAAATGAGTCAGTTCTTTGCATCAGGTGGCCAAAATTTTGGACCTTCAGCTTCAGCATCAGTTCTTCCAATGAATATTCAAGAGTGATTTCCTTTAGGATGCACTGGTTGGATCTCTTTGCAGTCAAAGGGACACTCAAGAGTCTTCTCCATCACCACAGTTCAAAAACATAAATTCTTTGGTGCTCAGCTTTCTTTATAACACACTCTCACATCCATACACGACTACTGGAAAAATCATAGCTTTGACTAGATAGAACTTTGTCGAAAAGTAATGTTTCTGCTTTTTAATATGCTGTCTAGATTGGTCATAACTTTCCTTCCAAGGAGTAAGCATCTTTTAATTTCAAAGCTGCAGTCATCATCTGCAGTGATTTTGGAGCCCCAAACAATAAAGTCTGCCATTTTTCCCACTGTTTCCCCATCTACTTGCCATGAAGTGATGGGATCAGATGTTATGATCTTAGTTTTCTGAATGTTAAACTTTAAGCCAATTTTTTGACTCTCCTCTTTCACTTTCATCATCAGGCTCTTTAGTTCTTTTTTGCTTTCTGCCTTGAGGGTGGTGTCATCTGTATATCTGAGGTTATTGATATTTCTCCTGGCAATCTATATTCCAGCTTGTGCTTCTTCCAGCCTAGCATTTCTCATGATGTACTCTGCATGTAAGTTAAATAAGCAGAGTGACAATATACAGCCTTGACGTACTCCTTTCCCTATTTGGAACCAGTTTGTTGTTAACATGTCCAGTTCTAACTGTTGCTTCTTGGCCTGCATACAGATTTCTCAAGGGGAAGATCAGATGGTTTTGTATCCCCATCTCTTTCAGAATTTTCCAGTTTGTGGTGACCCACACAGTCAAAGGCTTTGGCATAGTCAATAAAGAAGAAATAGATTTTTTTCCCCTCTGGAACTCCTTTGCTTTTTTCATGATCCAACAGATGTTGGCAATTTGATCTCTGATTATTCTGCCTTTTTTTAAATCCAGCTTGAAAACTGGAATCTTATCTTTCACATATTGTTGAAGCCTGGCTTGGAGAATTTTGAGCATTACTTTACTAGCATGCGAGATGAGTGCAATTGTTTTGTATTTAAGCATTCTTTGACATTGCTTTTCTTTGGGATTGTAGAAGGAAATTGCAGCTCACTGCAGTACTCTTACCTGGAAAATCCCATGGATGAAGGAACCTGGTAGGCTGGAGTCTGTGGGGTTGCAAAGAGTTGGACATAATTGAATTTCCTATACTTTCCTTTTCTTTGGGATTGCAATGGAAACTGACCTTTTCCAGGCCTGTGGCCACTGCTGAGTTTTCCAAATTTACTGGCATAGTGAGTGCAGCACCTTCACAGCATCATCTTTTAGAATTTGAAGTAGCTCAGTTGGAATTCTGTCACCTCCACCAGCTTTGTTCGTAGTAAGGCCCACTCGACCTCACATTCCAGGATGTCTGGCTCCAGGTGAGTGATCACACCATCATGATTATCTTGGTGGCAAAGATATTTTTTTGTATAGCTATACTGTGTATTCTTGCCACTTCTTCTTAATATTTTCTGCCCCTGTTGGGTCCATCCCATTTCTGTCCTTCATTGGCCTGTCTTTGCATGAAATATTGTCATGATATCTCTAATTTTCTTGAAGAGATATCTAGTCTTTCCCATTCAATTGTTTTCCTCTATTTCTTTGTGTTGATCAATGAGGAAGGCTTTCTTATCTTTCCTTGCTATTCTTTGGAACTCTGCATTCAAATAAGTATATTTTTCCTTTTCTCCTTTGTTTTTCACTTCCCTTCTTTTCACAGATATTTGTAAGGCATCCTCAGACAGCCATTTTGCTTTTTGTATTTCTTTTCCTTGGGGATAATCTTGATACCTTTCTCCTGTACAATGTCACAAACCTCTGTCCATAGTTCATCAGGCACTCTATCAGATCTAGCCCCTTGAATCTATTTCTCACTTCCACTGTATAATCGTAAAG
>SJYV01012654.1:16748-41403 GCA_006410875.1 Neotragus pygmaeus | reverse complement strand
CCATCCTGAACCCCCCTCCCCATACCATCCATTATGCAGCCATTAAAGAGAATACATTTGAATCAGTTCTAATGAGGTGGATGAAACTGGAGCCTAAAATGGTTTATTTTTATTTGAAGGACAATTGTTTTACAATACTGCATTACTTTTATTTTATTTTTAATTTTTTAAAATTTATTTAATTTATTTTTTAATATAACTTTATTTTAATTGGAGGTTAATTACTTTACAATATTGTATTGATTTTACCATACATCAACATGAATCTGCCACTGGTATATATGTATTCCCCATTCTGAACCCCCTTCCCTCCTCTTTCCCCATACCACCACTCTGGGTCATCTCAGNATTTATTTAATTTATTTTTTAATATAACTTTATTTTAATTGGAGGTTAATTACTTTACAATATTGTATTGATTTTACCATACATCAACATGAATCTGCCACTGGTATATATGTATTCCCCATTCTGAACCCCCTTCCCTCCTCTTTCCCCATACCACCACTCTGGGTCATCTCAGTGCAAAATTGGAGGCTAATTACTTTACAATATGGTACTGGGTTTTGCCATACTGCATTGCTTTTAACTATCTTGTTATAACATTATCTTTTATATATTTTCTCAATGGTGAACACTTTTATAAATACTCTGAGTCTCATATACTCAAGGTATCTTGCTTAATTTATCTTTCATTTTAATGTAAAAATGCATAATATTAGAGTAAAAACAAATCTGTCATTAGTTTATTTAACAGAGTCTACTGTGCTATTATTTTCAGTTAGTGATTTGGGCATTTTTTAATTTTATTGAACTATAGTTGATTTACAAAGTTGTTTTATTAATTTCTGCTGTATAACAAAGTGATTCAATTATACATATACATATTCTCTTTCAGATTCTTTTCCATTATGTTTTATTACAGGATATTGAATATAGTTCCCTGCGGTATACAGTAGGGCCTTGTTATTTCATTTAATGATTTTAACTTAAAACTGAGCATTTAGTTAACTACATTTACTACTTGGCTTTAATAATTTCTTCTTCCTCTTCCTGTTTCTTTTCTCTTCCCTTTGACAGTTCTCCGTGGGGGATACAAAAAACACCCTAGTGCCATCCTGCCTGGTATGGACTTGTTGTCCGGGACGTATATATTTGCGGTTCTGTTAGCATGTGTCGTGTTTCAGTCTGGCGCCCAGGAGAAGAACTACACCATTCGGGAAGAAATGCCAGAAAACGTCCTCATAGGCGACTTGCTGAAAGACCTCAACCTGTCGCTAATTCCAGACAAGTCTTTAACAACTCCTATGCAGTTCAAGTTGGTATACAAGACCGGAGATGTGCCACTGATTCGAATTGAAGAGGGCACAGGTGAGATCTTCACTACTGGAGCTCGCATTGATCGTGAGAAATTGTGTGCTGGCATCATAGTGGACACCCGTTGCTTTTATGAAGTGGAGGTTGCCGTTCTGCCGGATGAAATATTTAGATTGGTTAAAATACGTTTTCTGATAGAAGACATAAATGATAATGCACCATTATTCCCTGCAACGGTTATCAATATATCAATTCCAGAGAACTCGGCTATAAATTCTCGATATGCTCTCCCAGCGGCCATTGATCCAGACACAGGAATAAATGGAGTTCAAAACTACCAACTAATTAAGGTGCGTTTTAAAAATACTTTGTTAAAGATAGCTCAATTTTTCAAACCATTTATCATTTATTTATTATTATTATTTTTAACTTTACAATATCATATTGGTTTTGCCATACTTCAACATGAATCCACCATGGGTGTACACGTGTTCCCCATCCTGAACCCCCCTCCCACCTCCTTCCCCGTACCATCCCTTCTGGGTCATCCCAGTGCACCAGCCCCAAGCATCCTGTATCCTGCTTTTAAAGGGAAAAAAAAAGGGAATCTTAGTGTACTTCATACTTTGAGTAATTCATCTCCGCAATTATTCAAAGTTTAAAGCATAGCAGAAAAAATTTATCAATGCAGTTTTTGCAATGGCATGGGGTTTAAGAATCATTTTAAGTATATTCATTTTCAGGCAATTGTTTGTGTTTCCACTAACAATCTATTATAGGAGTCCGACAAGGAGCTCATCATTGCTGCTTACAAATCAATAACTTACCCAACATCTTACTTTTAATCTTTCTAGTCATGACTGTGCCTCATACTTGGCCTAAACAAGCAAATCTAAGCATTAAGAAAGAATCCACAAAACCTATCAGTTTTTCTAAGTGATTATTTTAGACAGAAAGCTTTATCTTGTCATTTGAAAATAAATCTACTTTAAGGGTGAATAGAACTTTTTTATTACCAGCATTTCTACACTTATATATTAATAACAAATATATTTCATGCTGATTTCAAGTCAAGGAAAGATCTTTAAGCATCTCTTGAATCACAAAATGATATTAAATTTTAGACACATGTTGTTAATGTTAAATGTTTTCATTTTGTTCTGAATCTTTGAAAACACAGAACATTCCTTTGCTATAAAGGGTAAGTTTTTTTTTTTAGCTAAAAAATTCCTTACTCTAAAGAACCTTTTTTTGGTTTCATTTGGGCCTTGTGATGGGAAATGCAGAGGAAAGAATAGATGAAATATTTGATATTCTCTAAAATCATGAAGAGGGAATGCATTTATCAAGTGAGTGGGTGATTCATTTTAGTTACCTATATGGTATATAGAGTAGTAGAAAACTCAGATATGGGTATGTGAAATAATACATACCCAAGTAATACATGCATAATCACTTGAATGATTTTGGCAAATGTGTAAAAGAACAAATGTACAGATATTATATAGACATGGTCAAGTGATTTTCAAAGTTTTATAAGCATTTTCTGACTATTCACTACCAGATTATGATTATCATGATGACCAATGTTAAAATTATTAAAGAACATATAAATAAGATACTATTATGTATATCATCTGAAGATTTTTGCTGATGCTGATATGTTGTGGAGATGTATTTATTTATACATTCAGAAATCTAACTCTAGAGATCTTTTGAGTAATTTCAAGTGAAATGCAAGTTTGTGTGTGATTTATAAGAAGTAAAAATTGAAAAAGGATGGATGTTATAAATGAACATTTTTAGGTAAGGTCCCTGCAATGGTATTCCCTTATCTGATGAAATGGAAAAATATGCAGGAGTCAGAAAGATATAGATCACAATTTTGCGCTTTCCACCAACTAGAAAAACCACCTCCAGCTTAATCTTTCTGACCTTTAGTTTCTCCAATCATAATATGAGGATGGTGATATAAATGTCACAGGAGTAGAATTGGGAAGAGTAAGCACTAAGTAGAGGGTAGATATACCGGCATAAAAGATTTTTGGTGATGCACTGGAACAGTTAACTGTTTATAGAAATGTGAGTCTTATCACTTTAAATAGAATCTCTAAAGTTACAGTGTCCATTAAAACTTCCTGCAGCAATGAGGGAAGTTCTGTAATCTGTGGGATCAAATATGGTAGCTACTGGCCACAAGTGTCTATTGAGTATTTAAAATGTGGTTAGTGTTACAAAGGAACTAAATTTTTAATTTTACTTAATCTTAATTTTAATAGCCACCTGTGGTAACTGTCTACCTTATTGGAGAGCACAGCTAAAACAAAGAAAAAATAGTTTATTGAAATAAAAATGAGGCTTTACCAAATTTAAATCAAGAATTAGCAATAGGATCTCTCCCAACCATCCTGACAAAATTTTGAAATGTAGTGCTTTACTCAAAGAATAATTTTGTCATGTTTCCCTCGGGGCAACTTAATGAACTTCAAAGAAATTTCTGTTGTCATGAAAGCTGCTTAACAAATTCTAATAAAATAAATAAACCCACTGGGATGATTTAGGTTTGTTGAAGTCTTTTTTCACTTGAATTTCTTTGAAAGATTGTCAGCAAGTGACATAAAGACAGGCTCATTAGAGGTACTGAGATGAGTCTTAGAAATAGATATGCTCTAAAATTTCATTCTGTTTTAGAATGTGTGCTAAGCCAAAAGTGAACTATATGATGTACCTAAAGCACTGGGGCATTTGTATGGCCCCATGGGCAAATACTGTCCTGACAGCTTGTTAAAAATAATGAGAATGGGACACAAAACATACCCCTGGGCTTGCAGAAGGCCATGACNGGGATTATCCAGGCAAGAACACTGGAGTGGGTTGCCATTTCCTTCTCCAATGTATGAAAGTGAAAAGTGAAAGGGAAGTCACTCAGTTATGTCTGATTCTGTGCGACCCCATAGATGGCAGCCTACCAGGCTCCTCTGTCCATGGGATTTTCCAGGCAAGAGTACTGGAGTGGGGTGCCATCGTCTTCTCCATTTTGAGAGATTAGATTACTCTAAAGAAAAAAAAGATTCATGTATAAAAGTTTTTGATGTGAAAATTGTCACTTAAAAAAGCATCCAGAAATGATATCTTCTCTTTCCTTTGTTTCAAGTAAACTCATGCTATAATGAGAATTTCCCATGATATTCTGATTTAATTATCCTTAATTTGGACTAGCCATGCAATGGCACCCCACTCCAGTACTCTTGCCTGAAAAATCCCATGGACGGAGAAGCCTGGTAGGCTGCAGTCCGTGGGGTCACTAAGAGTCAGACACGACTGAGCGACTTCACTTTCAATTTTCACTTTCATGCATTGGAGAAGGAAATGGCAACCCACTCCAGTATTCTTACCTGGAGAATCCCAGAGACAGAGGAGCCTAGTGGGCTGCCATCTATGGGGTTGCACAGAATCAGACACAACTGAAGTGACTTAGCAGTAGCAGCAGCATGCTAAAGATCTATAAATATATATTTATTATACACACATATATGTTTATGGGCATGTATGCCATTTTAATTTATGATAAATATAACATTTTAAAATGTTATTAATATATTTTAAACTATATATATTATGCATGGTATAAAGTATACACTATATGTAGATTATACATACATATACATATTGTATACTATATATATAATTATCTGCATCTATGTGTCATCTATTACGTATATGCCACTAATTCCTCGTAGTATTTGATAGACTTGTTGTCCAGGAGTAGGAAATGACAGTATGTTTCTAACTTCCACTTTATTACTCCAATGGTCTGTTACTTATAAATATCTTTTCAAATTCTAAGTTTTGGCATCAGGGAGATAGTATATTCACAAATAGAAATATACTTCAAACACCCAATCTGACTCAGGATATGGATATAAAGCACAAGAATCTACTTCTTCTTATGGTTGGAACTCAGGGGAAATTAGTTTATGTAATGATCTTGCATATGTCTTCATTTTCTGCTTCAGATTTTCATCTTCCCCCACATATATCAATCGTAATATTTCTATACTAGCCCAGTGACAGCATGCTGATTAGTTCCCTTGAGGCAGGCATGACAGTGTTTCAAAGGTTGACTGTGCTAATGGAATGTGAAGATCAAGTTTTTCTCAGATTGGTGACCACATTCAAAGCCCTCACACAACTTTGCCCATCTCATAAAGCATCCTCATATTTTCCATCCACCTCCAGAAAAATTTAATCTTGGACAGAGTCCTCAAATAATCAAGGTTTAGGTCCTTGTTTCTATTTTGTTTAAAATAAGATACATTTGACTTTTACTTTTAAAACTAAATGAGAACCAAACATCTTCCTTCTTGATCAAGAACTTGGATTTATGAAACTAAGGTTAGACTTAGATTTGCTTTGAAGTTTGGGATTAGAAAATCCACATTGTGAAAATTGTGTCTACCATTAGATTTAGTAATCTTGAATACACTTGCCAAGAATGAGACATCGAATATGTTGTGGAGGCAAAGAGCAAGCAAAATTTATTATTCTGAAGGAATAACATTTCTTTATCATATATATGCATAGCTTAGCATAGTATGTAGTATCAGGAGGAGCGAGTACAGATTCAATAATGCCATTGCACACATAATATGGTATGATGATGTGTTTAACTGCTTTAGAGCACAGTTGCATCTAAAGATGTTCAGAAAGGTTTGAATATAGTGATTTTTTCATTATTCTACTATAAAGTTTTATTTGGAAATTCACCCTTTCCACTTTAAGATAACTTGATTTCATGTTCTCTGAATTCTGTGATGTGCAGTTTAGCATTTTTGATCTGTGTTAAAAAGTAAAAGAGATGACAATCAAATGCTAATGACCATTAGGTCCCTGAAAGCTGGGGGTTATTATTAAAGTGCACCTCCAGTGGGGAAAAATGACAACATAAAACTCATTCTCTTCATAAATGGATCTTTATTAATGCTGTCAGGTCTTATTAAAATGAGAGTGTGACACTAATAGGATTGAGTAACTTTTGATTTCATTGCTATTATCAGAGTACTGGTTAGTACAGTTCATTANAGAAACAAATGACAGAAACCCAAAGCCTATGGGATACAGCAAAAACAGTACTAAGAGGGAAGTTTTTAGCAATAAAATCATACCTCAAGAAACAAGAAAAATATCAAATAGACAACCTAAATTTACACCTAATGCAACTGGAAAAAGAAGGAAAAAAATAGTAGAAGGAAAGAAATTATAAATACCTGAGCAGAAATAAATGAAAAAGAAATGAAAGAAACAACAATAAAGATTAATAAAACTAAAAGCTTGCTCTTTGAGAAAATAAACAAAACTGACAAACACTTAGCCAGTCTCATCAAGAAAAAAAGAAGAATCAAAGCAACAAAATTCGAAATGAAAAAGAGACATTACAAAAGACAAAGCAGAAATATGAAGGATTATAAGAGACTATTATGAGCAACTATATGGCAATAAAATAGATATCCTGGAAGAAATGGACAGATTTTTAGAAAAGTACAATCTTCCAAGACTGAACCAAGAATAAATAAAATCCAATTACAAGCACTGAAATTGAAGCTGTGATCAAAAATCTCCCAAAAGACAAAAGCCCAGGACCAGATGACTTCAGAGGAGAATTCTATCAAACATTTAGAGAAGAGCTAATACCAATAGTTCTAAAAGTCTTTCAAAAAACTGCAGAGGAAGGAACACTTCCAAATTCATTCTATGAGGCCACCATCACCCTGATACTGAAACCAGACAAAGACTACACAAAAAAAGAAAATTATTCTCAATATCACTGATGAACATAGATGCAAAAATCCTCAACAAAATTTTAACATACAAAATTCAGCAACACATCAAAAAGCTAATATACCATGATCAAATTGGGTTTCTTCTATGGATGCAAGGATTCTTTAATATATGGAAATCAATCAATGTGAACCACCATATTAACAAATTGAAAGATAAAAACAATATGATTATCTCAATAGATGCAGAAAAAGCCTTTGACAAAAGTTAACACTTATTTATGATTAAAACTCTTCAAGAAATGGGCATAGAAGTAACCTACCTCAACATAGGAAAGGCCATATATGATAAGTGAAAGTGAAGTCGCTCAGTCGTGTCCGACTCTTTGCAACCCCATGGACTGTAGCCTGTCAGGCTTTTCCGTCCATGGGATTTTCCAGGCAAGAGTGCTGGAGTGGATTGCCATTTCCTTCTCCGGGGGATCTTCCCGATCCAGGAACAGAACCCAGGTCTCCTGCATTGCAGGCAGATGCTTTGCCATCTGAGCCACCGGGGAAGCCCCCATATATGATAAGCCTACAGCAAATATTATTATCAATGGTGAAAAATTGAAAGCATTCTCCCTAAGATAATGAAGAAGACAAGAGTGTCCAGTTTCACCACTATTATTCAACATCATTCTGGAAGTCCTAGATACAGCAATAAGAGATGAAAAACAAAGAAAAGAAATCCAGATCAGTAAAGAAGAAGTAAAGCTCTCACTGTTGGCAGATGATAAGATACTGTACATAGAAAACCTTAAAGATAGTATGAGAAAATTACTAGAGCTAATCAGTGAATTTAGCAAAGTTGCAGGATACAAAATCAATACAAAGAAATCACTTGCATTTCTTTATACTAAAAATGCAAAATTAGAAAGGCCAATTAATCAATCCCATTCACCACTGCAACAAAAATAGTTAAATATCTAGCAATAAACTTACCTAAGGAGAAAAAAGAATTGTACACAGAAAATTATAGGACACTAATAAAAGAAATCAAAGATGACATAAACAGATGGAGAGGTATTGTATGTTCCTGGGTAGGAAGAATCAGTATTGTGAAAATAACTATACTACCAAATGCAAGCTGCAGATTAATGCAACTCCTATCAAATTACCAAATTATTTTTCAGTGAACTATAACAAAAAATTGCACAATTCATATGGAAACATAAAAGTCCCCGAATGGCCAAAGCAGTCTTGAGAAAGAAGAATGTAGCTGGAGGAATCAAGCTTCCTGACTTCAGGTTATACTACAAAGCTACAGTCATCAAGACAGTACGGTACTGGCACAAAAACAGAAATATAGACCAATGGAACAAGATAGAAAGCCCAGAAGACAGCTTCTTCAATAAATGGTGCTCAGAAAAATGGACAGCTACATGTAAAAGAATGAAATTAGAACACTTCCTAACACCATACACAAAGATAAACTCAAAATGGATTAAAGACCTAAATGTAAGACAGAAATTATAAAACTTTTAGAGGAAAACATAGTCAGAACACTAAATGACATAAATTGAAGCAAGGTCCTCCATGACCCACCCCCTAGAGTCATGGAAATAAAAACAAAAGTAAACAAGTGGGATCTGATTAAACTGAAAAGCTTTTGCACAGCAAAGGAAACTATAAGGAAGGTGAAAAGAAAACCCTCAGAATGGGAAAAATAATAGCGAATGAAACAACTGACAAAGGATTAATTTCCAAAACATACAAGCAGCTCATACAACTCAATACCAGAAAACAAACAATCCAATCAAAAAGTGGGACAAAGACATAAATAGACATATCTCCTAGGAAGACATACAGATGGGTAACAAACACGTGAAAAGATGCTCAACATCACTCATTATTAGAGAAATGCAAATCAAAACTACAATGAGTTAGCACCCCACACCCGTCAGAAGGGCACTCATTAAAAGTCAAGAAACAATAAATGCTGGACAGAGTGTAAATTGATATAGCTATTATGGAAGATGGTATGGAATTCCTTTAAAAAACTAGGTATAAAACCACCATATGACCCAGCAATCTGCCTCCTAATCATATACCCTGAGGAAACCAAAATTGAAAGAGTTGCAAATATCCCTATTTACAGTAGCTAGAACATAGAAAGAACCTAGATGTCCATCCACAGATGAATGGATAAAGAAGTTGTGGTATATATACACAATGGAATATTACTCAGAAATAAAAAGAAACGCATTTGAGTCAGTTCTAATGAGGTGGATGAAGCTAGAACCTATTATACAGAGTGAACTGAGTCACAAAGAGAAAGATAAATGCCATATTATAACATATATATATGGAATTTTGAAAAATGGTACTGAAGATATTATTTACAGGGCAACAGTGGAGAAACAGACATAGAGAATAAACTTATGGATATGGGGAGAGGGGAAGAGAGGGTGAGATGTATGGAAAGAGTAAGGGGAATTTGCTGTATGGCTCTGGAAACTCAAACCGGGGCTCTGTATCAACCTAGAGGGGTGGGATGGAGAGGGAGATAGGGAGGAGTTTCAAAAGGGAGGGGATATATCTATACCTATGGCTGATTCATGCTGAGGTTTGATGGAAAAGAGCAAAATTCTGAAAAGCATTTATTCTTCAATAAAAAATAAATTAATTTAAAAAACAAAACTTTAAATACATTGAATAAAATTTTTAATAGTAAATTTATAAACCCTTTGTAGAGCTGAGCATGCTGACAAAATTTTCTAAAATAGCCATTCAAGTGGCAGCATGGTGCAGGAATAGTAATTCAGAGAATTTTAAGATAACTTTTAACTCTGTCTAATGAATGTAGGAGTTTTGCAGGCAGACAAGTTGGGTGGGTCACAGACCCACAAATGACACGAGGTGCAGATGCCAGGAGGTGGGCATATGCCAGGCACATGAAAGGAAGTACCAGAATGAGGGCTTAAGCAGGTACAAACCCAGAATATCTGCAGTCCAGCTCCAAGTCAGGTGGTGAGAGCTCAGGCTAGAGCCGGCTCAGGGAGCCAAGGTTGAGGCCTGGCTCAGGGCCCTTGGAGGGCTCCACTAGGGACTGCCAATTGCTTCGGGCCTCCCTGAGCAGCTGCTGGAACTCAAAGTGTGTCTACAAGTTAGATTCAAGCACTCTGGAGGCGGTCAGGGAGGTGCTCATTTCTCTCCTCCACGTGGTCCAGAGAGGTGTTGACTTGGTCCAACATGGGGTTGGTGGCTGCCCATACTCCTCCTCAGGCGAATCGTGGACCTTTCCTTCCATGTGCACATCCACAGGCATGCCCTATTCCACATGGCAACCAGACTTGGCGGGCTTGTGCATGTGCAAGGCTCATGTGGCCTTGTAATGAAGTGGCACAAGTTGGGCACACAGATGGCCTGAGGCAGGGAGGGTGGAGGGCGGTCATTAAAACTTTGTGCTCATTGACATCGTCCTGGGGAAAAGAAAGCAAGACTGTCACAGTCAGTCCTGATTGAAGATGTGCCCACTGGCTGGTGGGCTCGGGTCTCTCTACAATTTTTCATAAAGATCGTATAGGCTGCATGTGTCAGCAACTCACATCTTGTGATCAGCATCTAGGGATCCTCAAAGCTGCAATGTCTAACCTCCTGCCGAGGGGATCCTCAGTATGTGGAGGTCAAAGGAGGTCTTCTATACTGTTATTACAGCTGGAATTTCTTTCTTTGTCTCAGTGTTATGATGTTGTCCTGTTAAAAAATAGCTTATCCATTAAGATGTAAGCTACCTGATTTAGCTATGCAAGTCCAAGTCAGCAGGCAGGAGAAAAACATGCTTAGATTTGGATTTTCGAGGCAGTGGATCTACTCTCCTGTACTCAGAATACAGGATCAGAGGATATTAATTAAATAATCAATGGACCTGTTTTGTGTTTTATAGGACCAAGGTATTTTGGACCTCGGGAAGAATTGAGAGGAGTGAGCATAATTTTTTTCCATTTATTGAGGGCTTTTTATGAGTCAGGCTGTATGTATTTCTCTCATAACTATTGATGTATGGATAAACATGATGATGAAAGGGCAATTTTGCCAAACCCTGGATATCCTGGCACTGAGAAGTAGGGTCTCAGTGCACAGGCACATTCACGAAGCAGTACACATAACTCTTGCACCAGGTGTGCACCTTTAGAACTCTTATTTTTGTGGAGGTCAAGGATCTCTTAAATTGCTATGGATCACCTGCCCCTTCCACACAAACACACATACTCAAGAGAGCATTGGGTCCCTGCCTGCTTCTCTTCTCCTTTCTCCTTGAATGTGGTCTCACATTGAAGATAAATTAGTGGTTGACAGGAAGCTTATAGGAAAAAAGGATGAGTAAGAACCTGCCCATTCTGGGTTCCTTTTCTGCTTTTTGTTTTGATTCATTTCCCCACCCCAGGGATGCCAAGACTAGAAACTCTTGGTGCACCTTTCTGCCAAGAATTTGGGACTGATTGGTGATCATCTCATGACATTCGGGATGGATCTCCAGGCACCCTTGGATGAAGGGTGGACTCAGACTGGAAGGGCTGTGAATATCTTGGAAGCCCCTAGGGCACAAGTCTCCCTCAGAAAGAGGCAAATGCAGGCTATTCTGTGCCTTGCTTCCAGTGCTGGTGTCCTCTCAGCCTTCCTCCCACCTCCCCATTCCTGTTTCTGTCTCTACATCCCTCCAGCGATCTATCTTTCCATCTCTCTGTATCCCAGGGACACAAGGTTAGGGACACAGGGTGCGATTTCATCCTGATCTCCAGCCACAGTGGCACAGAAATGAAGGTCTGTTTCCTGCTATGTGTGGTCTGAGTTTCTCTGCTGATTTGGACAAGTGATATGGGTCAAATTGGGGCAGCCATTACTCTTCCAGATGTAGATCTACTCTCGAAGGCTGAACCAAGTCCCAAAAGATGACCCATGGCAATTTGCATACCCTGGACCAGCCCTATGTTGTGGCAGCATGGAGCCCATCTCATGAGGGGAAGGAGGAGGGTGGCCACTCTGACACTAACCATCCACAGTTATTCTGAACTTCACAGGTTTAGGTCACACTAAGTCAGAATGCCATCACTGCAAAAAGCAGATACAAGTCTGGGTTTACCAGGGATACCCTCACACTGACCAATTGATTGATGGGCCAAGTTCTTGATCAGGCAATCCACAGAGGGTAGTTACAGAGTGCAGTGAATATCCAGTATAATTTTCATTCAAATGTTTTTCAGTCTTCCCCCAGATATTATTAAAACACATTCAAACCAAAGAAATTAAGATTTGTCTTTTCTTTTTAAGATGTACAATGATGGTTAGAAAGTCTAACATTCAGAATTCAGGGAAACAGGAACTTTCATTCCATTCATGAATGGATCGAATTTGGGAGACATCTTTATAGGGAGTTTGCACATATAATATAAAGTTGAGAATATGAATGACCTTTTGTCAGTATGTGTGTGCGTGTGTGTTCATGTGCGTGTGTTTGTGTGTGTGTGTGCCTGCACATGTGGAAGCCCTGATACAGACTACTTCAGTGAGGACACTCAATGCCTTGGCACAAGAAGGAGCATGCAAGATTTGGGCTGGCAGGCAAGTTGTGTGGGTCTCAGGCCCACAGCTGACCTCAGGAAGATATACCAGGAGGTGTGGGGTTCCAGGCCCTCTAAAGGGAAGTACCAGAAGCATGGCCTAGGCAGGCAGATCCCCTAGGACATCTAGAGGCCAGCCCTCAGCCAGGTGGTTAGGGCTAAGGCTATAGCCTGGCTCAGGGAGGCACAGTACAGGCCTGCCTCAGGGACTCTTGGAGGGCTCCACTAGGGGCTGTCAATTGATCGGGGCCACTATGCGTGGCTGCTGGAACTCAAGATGCATCTGATACTTGGTTTCAAGAAGTGTTGTAGGCAGCTAGGGAGGTGGTCATTCCTCTCCTCAAGATGGTCCCGACAGGTTGACCTGGATCAACATGGATTTGATGGTTGCCTATACTGCTTCTCCGGCGATACCATGGTCCTTGCCTTCAATGCCTGCATCCACAGCCATGCCCTGTTTCACGAGGCAGGAGATATGGTGTGCTCTTGCATCCACAAGGCTCACCTGATATTGGAGTAAGGCAGCCATGGTTGCTCCATCTCCATTATCTTCTGACCCTTTTGAGAGGATCAGATCTTTTTGATCAAAGAGATCTTTTGATCTCTTCTGTGCACTGACACCCAGAGGGTAGATTTGAAAAGAAATTGGATCTCAATGGAGTTTACCACATCCAACCCATTGTTCTTTGCCTTGAGCCACTTACCTTTTTTCCTTCATCTTTTGCAGGTTATATCGTTAACTCTCCTCTTCTCCCATGAGGCCAGAATATGCACTGTTCCCTGAGAAGGCCATGTTTTTCACATTCCTACTCCTGTGAACTTGCTCATCCCAAACCCTTCAAACCAACTCCTCTCTCTCTCACATTCCCCATCAACTCTCATGCAACACACATTTCACCCTAGTTCATCTTTTCTTGACAGACGGGCCTGATACGGTCAACTAGATCTTAAGTACATGTTGCCAATTCCTCTATCAGATACCACCCACATTTTGCCTCCTAACAAAACAATGAGTAGACAATGGGGTTTATGATATTCTCAGTGGGGAATATCACTGGGGATCTTTTAATGAAAGGTATGATTTCAGTGTCTGCTTATGTGCTATTTAGTATTCATATGCATCGTGTTGTATATAGCTATATTATGTCAGGATAAAATGAGCTAGTAAGCTGATGAATTGGAAGCTCGTGGTAAAAAATTTAAAAACAAGACATACATGAAGACGTGCAAGAGTTAATAAGCCAACAAAGGCATCAACATAGATGAAAGTAATAATTGTGGAAAAAAACAACTGGCGAACTGGCCAGTATGTTGCTAAGATGTGGATTATGTTACATGAATTGCAAATAGGAAAAGAGTCTGAAAAGGTAGAAACTTGTTGGTGGAGTTAGCATAATAAAATCTCCAGGAAGGAGGGTTTATTTGACCAAAGACATGTATGGTGATAAACTAATAGTCCTAGATAACCGTACATGAAAACTTGGTGTGTGTTAGTTCAGTTCAGTTCATGGCTAAGTCGTGTCTGACTTTTTGCGACCCCAGAGACTGCAGAACACCAGACTTCCCTGTCCATCATCAACTCCAAAGCTTATCCAAACTCATGTCCATCGAGTCAGTGATGCCATCCAACCATCTCATCCTCTGTCGGCCCCTTCTCCTCCCACCTTCAATCTTTCCCAGCATCAGGGTCTTTTCTGGTGAGTCTGCTCTTTGCATCAGGTGGCCAAAGTATTGGAGTTTCAGCTTCAGCATCAGTCCTTCCAATGAATATTCAGGACCGTTAGGCACTGGTCTAAATGCTTTGCATGAACTCACTAAGGGCCATGGCAGCCTGGTGAGATAGTTCTTATTAGTATCTTCACTCTAGTGATGAGGAAACTGAGGCACAAAACAATGAAGAATATTCAGCTGGTAGGATTAGTAATTGTGGTGTGAATCCAAAGTGCATACCTCAAGCCCATGTACTGTACACAGTAGATAAGAAGACATTGTTTTCTGCAGACAGACCACGAAAGTGAAATGAAGTATAAATGAGACAAGACTGAATGGCAGGAATTTCCTGGTGGTCCAGTGACTACGACTCAGTGCCTTTACTGCTGTGGGCTCAGGCTGGATCCCTCGTTGGGGAAATAAGAGCCCACAAGCTGTGCAATGACACATACAAAAAATATAAAAACAAAATGGAATGAACGGTGACCCCAGATCAAAGAGACATTGGTGATCTGAAGGATAAGACCTGTGTGGTAGTGGTCATTGCATGCCAGAGCTTGAGAGGGACCAGCATATATGCATCTGCTGTTGCCTTTCAGAGGGACAAGCCTAGTAACACATGGCAAAAACTTGGCAGATCCTGAGACACAATTCACATCAGTGGCCCCAATCTTCCTTGTTGTTAGTTCCCATGTGGATTAATCATTCTTTATGGATGACTGGACAAAGCATGAAACAATTATCCTGCCATCTGCATCTTTGTCAAAGGATTACCCAAAAACCCCAGGTTTGGAAGAGCTCACCTGTAAGCTGTCTCTGGGCTTGCCAAGGAGCAGCTAATCTCTAGTGGAAAAGAAACCACTCTGGGCCAGTATCTGGCTGTCTGTTTCTGGNGGGCTTGGGGGCAGGAGAAGGGGACGACCGAGGATGAGATGGCTGGATGGCATCACTGACTCGATGGACGTGAATCTGAGTGAACTCCAGGAGTTGGTGATGGACAGGGAGGCCTGGCAGGCTGTGATTCATGGGGTCGCAAAGAGTCGAACACAACTGAGTGACTGAACTGAACTGAACACTCAAGTCTTCTCCACTCCTTGCTTCAGTTTGCCCCGCTGCTCAGACGTTCCTGGTTCCAATAATTAAGGCACTGCTCATCGAAGTTAGGAAGTGACAAGGAACTTGGGGTTGAAGGTAGTTAAGAGCGTCTCTGAACTTCTCTCATTAACCTGGGGTACAAGAGCTTTCCTGGGCTACCAGATCTGCCTGCTTCCCTCTGGTCCTGCCACCTCCTTGTGAACAAGCTCACCATCTTCAGCTCCTCCCACACAGTGAGGTTTTCATCACTACTGGGGTCGCAGAGTCAGAAGGACTTATTCCACCCAATGCCACACAACTCACTACCTCACAGAGGCACCTCTCAGCGGTGAGCCATATAGGACAACAAGTTGCAAAGTCCCTTCAGAAAAATGGAGACAGCACTATGAGTCCATGTGGAGGAGAGAGGACCTACAACACAGCAAAAAAAAAAAGAAGACCTTGATGCAGCTTCTGAAGAAAACCAAGAAAACCAAGCACACGCTATAGAGCAGCCTTGCTGATGAGCTGCTAGAGTTGCTGTCTGGAAACTCCACCAGAGAGTCAGTCTGATCTGGTGTTCTCAACAGGCAGGCATTAGGGTGTAACTTCCTGAAACAAACTCCTTTTCTATACTATTACTNGTGTGTGTGTGTGCATGTGTGCTCAGTCACTGTTGTGTCCGACTCTCTGTGACCCCATGGAATGTAGGTTTGCCAGGCTCTTCTGTCCATGGGATATTCCAGGCAAGAATACTGAAATGGGTTGCCACTTTCTCCTCCAGGGGATCTTCCCAATTAATGGATCAAACTCACATCTCCTGCACCCCCTGTATCTCCTGCACTGGCAGGCAGATCCTTTACCACTGAGCCACCTGGGAAGCCTAAGTGTATATGTATATATAGTCATGACCGACTCTTATGACTCCCATGAACTGTAGCCTGCCATGCTCCTTTGTCCATGGGAATTTCCAGACAAGAATACTGGAGTGGGTTGCCATTTCCTTCTCTCAGGGGATCTTCCTGACCCAGGGATCGATCCTATGTCTCCTGAATTGCAGGCAGATTCTTTACTGCTGAGCCATGTGTGTATATATCCTATATATATATATATATATATATATATATACACACACACACATATATAAACATATCAGTGTATTCCCACTCTAAATCCCATTTAGTCATGGAATATACTCTTCTATGTATGTTACTGGATTCAGCTTGCTATTATTTAGTTGATATTTATAGCATTAGTATTCATAAAGAATATTGGTCTGTAGTTTTCTCATTATGCATTCATCTGGTTTTGGTATGGGGTAACGCTGGCCTCATAAAATGTGTTGGAATGTGTTCCCTTTTCTATTTTCTGGAAGTTTAAGAAGGATTGGTGTTAATTCTTCTTTAAATGTTTGGTACAGTTAAGCCCCATGAAGCCATATGAGCCTGGTTTATTCACTGTGGTAAATTATTTGAGTTATAAAATTCAATCTATTAACTTTTTGAAGTCTAGTTAGATTTCTTATTTCTTTTTGAATCAGTTTTGATATTTTTTGTCTTTCTAGGAATGTTTCCATCTCATCTTCGTTATCTAATTTGTTGGCATACAACAAGTTCCTAGTACTCCTTTATAATTTTCTTTTTGACTGTCTGCATGCCATGTGCAATCTTAGTTCTCTGACCAGGGATCAAACCCAGGACCCTGCATTGGGAGTGCAGAGTCTTAAGCACTGGACCACCAGGGAAGTCATCCACTTTAGTGTTGTTGCTGCTCAGTCGCTAAGTACTATCTGATTCTTTGTGACGTCATGGACTGCAGCACGCCAGGCTTCTCTGTCCTTCACCATCTCCCAGAGCTTGCTCAAACTCATATCCATTGAGTCAGTGATGCCATCCAACCATCTCATCCACTGTCGTCCCCTTTTCCTCCTGTTTTCAGTCTTCCCCAGCATCAGGGTCTTTTCCAATGAGTAGGCTGTTCACATCAGGTAGCCAAAATATTGAAGCCTCAGCTTCAGCATCAGTCTTTTCAAAGAATATTCAGGACTGATTTCCTTTAGGATTGACTTTTTTAATCTCCTTGCAGTGCAAAGGACGCTCGAGTCTTCTCCAACACCACAGTTCAAAAGCATCAGTTCCTCAGCACTCAGCCTTCTTTATGGTCTACCTCTGCCATCCATACATGACTACTGGAAAAACCACAGTTTTGACTATACAGAACTTAGTCAGCAAAGTAATGCCTCTGCTTTGTAATACACTGTCTAGGTTTGTCATAGCCTTTCTTCCAAGGAGCAAGCATCTTTTAATTTCATGGCTGCAATCACCATCTGCAGTGATTTTGGAACCCAAGGAAATAAAGTGCCACGGTTTCCACTTTTCCCTCTTCTATTTGCCAAGAAGTGATGGGACTGGGTGCCATGATCTTTGATTTTTGAATGTTGAGTTTCAAGCCAGCTTTTTTGCTCTCCTCTTTCACTTTCATCAAGAGGCTCTTTAGCTCCTCTTCACTTTCTGCCATAAGGATGGTGTCATCTGCATATCTTACGTGATTGATATTTCTCCCAGCGATCATGATTCCAGCTTGTGCTTTGCATTTCACATGATGTACTCTGCATATAAGTTAAATAAGCAGGGTGACAATATACAGCTTTGATGTTCTCCTTTCCCAATTTTGAACCATTACATTGTTCCATGTCCAGTTCTAACTATTGCTTCTTGACCCACATACAGATTTCTCAGGAGACAGGTAATGTGGTCTGGTATTCTCATCTCTAAGAATTTTCCACAGTTTGTTGTGATCCACACAGTCAAAGGCTTCAGCATAGTCAATGAAGCAGACATAGATGTTTTTCTGGAATTCTCTTGCTTTCTCTGTGATTCAATGAATGTTGGTAATTTGATCTCTGGTTTCTCTGCCTTTTCTAAACACCCACTGTATACTGCTTTTTATTCCTATCATATCAGTAGTGATGTTCCATCTTTCATTCCTGATTATAGTAATATGAGTCTTCTCAAATTTTCCGTGGTCTACTTATCTAAAAGTTTGTTGATTTTATTGATCTTTTCAAAGAACTAGTGTCTTTGGTTTTTCCCCTCCCCTCACTTCTCTGAACTCTAAATCTCTAAACATGGAGCTGGGTAAGAAATGGTGACAGCCTGCTTCCCCTAGGGAGAAATCTTAGCCATTGATCCTGAACTGCAGCCCAGAGGATTTGAGCTTCCAGCATGCCGAAGTGGGAGTTGGATAAGGGAGCTGTTCTTACTGAGATTTAGCAATTTTTTTTTAAATAAAGGTTTCCCTATTTGATGAATACTCTCTGAACTTTCAGAGACTTGAAATGGTTGTATCCTTCAGAAACATTCACCTTTATGGTTGTTTCACTGGGAAAAGAAGGAACAGAGCTCTTCATGTCGCCATTTTATACATTTCTGCCCCAGCCTGGCATTCTTTTTGATACCCAAATTAATCTCTTCCATTTTAAATGAGCCCCCTTTCTTGTGCTGGGTCCTCCATGACCTTGTCCAGCTCTCTGTATTCTCTTTACCTCAGTGTGTTGTGGAGGCATGAGCCAGCAGAGTCCCTGGTTTGTTCCTGGCAGCGTGAATTTGGTGACAGTTTGGTTTTATTTACTTGGGTCTTTACTAAGCTCTTTCCCTTCCATTCTTCTTGCTGCTGCCCATGTAGTTTCTAAAGTGGAATCTTCCATGCTTCAGGAAGCAACACCCTGGGCATGATAAGCCAGTTGAGGAGGGAGTGCTGTAAGGTCCAACTTCTTACCAACTAAGGACATATAAAAGCAGTTCAGTTAACATCTATGCAGTCGCCATTGTCTCAAAGGCATAGGTATTTCTTCTCAGGAAAGTAAGAAAATTCAAAATATTACATTAAAACATTTTGAAAACATTTTACTAATGAAACACTTCACATGGTCCTGTGGTTCATGGATGGTCACACAGCAAGCACTGGACCATGTGAGGTCATTCTGGAAGTACTTAGCTAAAGAATGCATCTGACTGAACCCTCAACCCCCATCCTCCCCCCATCTTGCTGCAATAACTACACCACAACTCTCCTAACCCCCTCCTCCCCCATGCTCTCTGGCACATTCTTATAATTAGACATTTATTGATGCTGAGTTGGACTGCCTTTCAAGATAGTGACCATCTTAAAAGCAAGGTCCCATCTTCCTCATCTCTGTGTGCCCAGCCAGGAGCAGGTGCTGGGGCTGGTAGAAAGTAGAGTCTCCACAAATGTTTGCTGAATGAGTGAATGGATAGATGAAGGATAAGTGAATGAATTGTTGCCCATTGTCAGAATCATAAAATCAACTTCTTAGCTGGTATCAGGGCCATACTGATGTGGCCGCTGCACCATGTCCTACCGATCTTATCACTGTAAACTCTCCTTCCCAATGTGCATTCCATTCCAGCCCAACCAGTCTGTTCTCTGATCTTCAGAAATGTCCTACATCATCTCATCTTGCCCACAGCTCTGCTTCCTAGATGGTCTTCCTCCTCTACTTATGACCACTCTTGAGCCTTCCAAGACCTTTTTACAGAAGTGGATGTCTCCTCAGAACAGACCAGGCCCATTTCCACAAGGGCAGGCAGAAAACCTTCCAATGCCATGAACTGGTTCATTCATCTATGGTGTTAACAAAAATTGTGATTTAGAACAATGACAGACAGTAAGTTTTTGATCAGCTCCGTTTGGGAACAGATGCCAACCAGCCTTCAAAATTACCCAGTCTTTAGTTTCTGTAATTTGCCTTGTTTTGTTTATGGAAAAATCAGAGTAATTTTTGTTTCTTTCAAATCTCCTTCTTTATAACTCTACAAAGAAATTTGTTTTCTGTTCAAAAAATATTTAAATGACCATCATGAGCTAAACAGGTGTTGCTGTTACAAATCGCATGTTTGTTATTCCGTGTAAAAATTCTTCAGATCTAAGGGATGGATTGCATCTGGGCAAAGGGGCTTTGATCCTTGGGAACTATTAGTTATTCTCTGACCTTTGTCTCCTTAAACCTGGGCTGCAAATCCCCCTTTACCGGGTGGGAGGGTTGAGTCTAGCTCTTCTAAGATTGGATGTCTCCTGGAGTCTGTGTCATGTGTAACAAATGAACACCCTCNGGAACTATTAGTTATTCTCTGACCTTTGTCTCCTTAAACCTGGGCTGCAAATCCCCCTTTACCGGGTGGGAGGGTTGAGTCTAGCTCTTCTAAGATTGGATGTCTCCTGGAGTCTGTGTCATGTGTAACAAATGAACACCCTCGTGGCATGACACATCTTTGGAATTTACCACTGCCCACTTTCACCCATCAAGGATGAGCTGTTAGTCCATCTGGGCCATCTCTGGGTTCATCATAATCATGCTGCCATAGAAACAGTGAGCTGTGTCTTCAAAATGTCCCTTCTTCTGTTAAACTGCTATAATCTAGTATTTTAGGAAAGAAAAACAGCATGACCTACTCCAGAAGGCTGAGTCAGATTGGTCCATGTGCTTTCTCTAATAAGCATCCCCTTTGGCTTCACAGGAAGCAACCAACTCTCTCCAGGGTCCAAAAGCATTGCACAAGTCTTGATGTTGAGCTCTGAGGTGAAAACTTAATAGCAATAGCCAACTTTATTTACAACTGTATCATTATTTATAAAGAGCCATAGGATATCTCATATCACTTAATAGTCATCCCAGTACTGTGAGGTAAGCAGGACAAGAATTACTCTTCCCATTTATCACAGGAGGAAATTGAGATCCAGGGAGGCAAAAGCCTTATTTAAGATCCCCAAAACAGTAAGTAGAAGAGCTGGAAGAAAAATCTAAGATGTTTGACCTCCAAGCCAGAGCTCAGAGGAAGAAAGACTTCCTGGTGTTATGGAACTCAGGTCCAGCTGTTCACAACTTGAAAATCAATACCCCAGAGGCAGTCACTTGTAGAGAAGAAAGTTGCTTTTAATCAGGTTGTCCAGCAGTCTGGAGAGAAGGCAGACCCGTGTCCCCCCAAAACCAACTCCAAAGATTCTGCTCAGCCATGACATTTTTTTTTAAAGGAAAAGGGGAAGTAATCTCAGCTAATCACTGGGATAGGGGGTCAGTGTCAGTGCCATGCTCCACAGCATGAAGACTTGTCAATTCCTCATGATTTTTCTTTAGATGTTGTCATGTTCACACAATTTGTTCACAGAGCTTGTTCTTGAGGTTACTGAAGGGGAAGCTGGGGAAGAGATCTGCTCATCTGTTAATCACTCATTCTTCCTTTCTACTTCTTTAAAGAAACAATCAACAGGTTAGGCAAGGTATTGTGTGATCAAAAGGTTTGAAAGGTGTGCTAGGGCCAAAGATGAATAGACCATGAGGGCACCTGGTTTAAAAGTTAGTTACAGTAGCTTTGCTTAACAAGAAAAGGGATTTCCTGCTGAGGGCCATTTCCTACAAAGAGCTGTGTACACGGTGATCTGTCTTTTGACTGAGATGAAACTGCGAGCAAGAGCCCTGAATACTGCGAATGCCTGGATAATGGCGGGTAACCCCAAAGAGTTGACTTGGGTATCCACCTCTAGGACTGATATTTTTCCTGAATTGTAAATACAGCAGAAAATAAAAAGCAAACACAGTTGTTGATGTCCTAGAGCTTATACCCCTGTCTCTTATACACATCTANATGTTACAAAGACTGCTAAGCAACGTCCTCGGAGTTGTAGACGGTCTGCTTCACTTAATTGAAATCAAAATCTCCGCGGACATTCTTGTGAATATTTTCCCACTTATACTTCTGGACGCTCAGGCATTAAAGACCTTGCTAGTAAGTGAAGGAGATGCTTTTGCTAGCCGTATTTATCTGTACGTAGTAAACTTTGTGGGCAAGGGCATCGTCTATCTAGAATGTTTGGGGAAAAAACTTGATTTCAATTCTATTCAAAAGGACACCCCAAATGAAGTCTGTGACTTAGCTCTGCTGAGCATGTCCTCAGTGTTTTACATGCTCTGCTTCATTTACTTACCAAGAACATGTACGAGGAAGGTGTTATCAACGTTCCCATTTTATAGATGAGGAAACTGAGACACAGAGACATTCCTGTCGTCACTAGTGAGGGAAATACATGCTTTCCGGTGAGCGTATTCAGCTATTTGGTAAACTGTGTGTGAAAGGGCATTGTCTGGCTAAACTGTTGCGGGGAAATCCCAATTTCAACTCTGCGTGTTAAAAAGAAAATTAAGCCAGTTGCTTAGATCTTAGATCTAGGGTTGTGAACATTCCCATTCTATATATGAGGAAACTGAGGTGCAGAGGCTTTAAGAAAGAAATGAGGAGGGGAAAGATGATAGATGATGTATTCCTGAGCCTGTTTATCGATACTGAATAAACTTTGTTTATAAGGGCACCGTCTCCTGGATTTTTGGGGGAAACAAATCTCAATGTCCTTGGTCTTAAAAAGACTAAGTGTGTTACTTAACTCTACTCAGCATGTGCTGCGTATTTTACTGGCTCTGCATCATTTCTTGAAAAATAAGAACCAGGAAGGTAATAGAAAGTGGACAAGGTTGTGGGGCAAAAAGAAAGATTTTAACACTCTTAAAAAATACAGTTTATGTATGTTAGCTAGACCTCCTAAGCTATGGTGGGTGTTTTACATGTGAAGCTTCATTGAATTCAAGAGAAAATCCACGAGGACGGTGTTGTCAGTATTCCCATTTTACAGATGAGGAAACTGAGGCACAGAGGCAGTAATGAAGTTACAAGCAGTGGAAGGGATGATTTCTTTGACACCGTGTTTATCTATCCTCAATAAACTTTGTGGAAAAGGGCATAGTCTATCTAGATTGTCGGAGAAGCAAATTCAATTTCAACACTCTCTTATAAAGAGGTGCTCTTGGGTATCCACCTCTAGGAGTGATATTTTTCCTGAATTGTAAATACAGCAGAAAATAAAAAGCAAACACAGTTGCTGATGTCCTAGAGCTTATAGCCTAGTAGAGGAGANGGAGAAGCAAATTCAATTTCAACACTCTCTTATAAAGAGGTGCTCTTGGGTATCCACCTCTAGGAGTGATATTTTTCCTGAATTGTAAATACAGCAGAAAATAAAAAGCAAACACAGTTGCTGATGTCCTAGAGCTTATAGCCTAGTAGAGGAGAGATCCACTGAACAGAAAATTACCAAAATAATGACAAATTGTCATATGCACTATGAAGGAAGTGTTTAGGCTGTTTTGTAATAAAGAGGGAACCTGATCTAGTTTCAGAAAGTCAGAGAAGGCCTCTCTGATGAAAGCATATTTGACAAGTTAAAATCTAAAGAATGGAGTAGGAGCCCCTCAAGATTTGGTTCAGAATGGCCAGGTAGTAAGGGTGAGAGGTGAACTGAGCAAATGGAACAACAGGAATGAAGGCCCTAACACAGGACTGAGCTTGGTGCAATAGAGGAAGTAAGCAAAGACCTATGTGACCAGCATGAAATGAGTGAAGAGCAGTTGGAGAAAGATGAGCCTGGAAGGTGAATGGAGGCCAGATCATGAAGGCTAGGGAGCACCTCCTCCTGAGCCAGCTTTGAATGTACTTGACTGAGACAGATTCCTGAGGGCTCTGTGAATACTTCAAGATTCATTATTCAGGCCTTGTCCCATTCATCTTAGATCCTCTAGGGCCACCTAGAGGCAACACAGTGCCCATGGGGCCATTAAGAATGAGAAAGGCAGAGCGTGTTTCCTACTATGAAGAGAGAAGGTCAGCGTTTGCATGGAACACCAGCGTTCACTGGAAGCTGCCTGGAGGTGAAGATGGAAAAGGAACCTTATTGGGTTTCATGGTGTGTGTTCTGTGGCACCAACTACTCAAAGTGAAAGACAACTGAGCAGTTTCCTTGGCCAGTGAGACTGAAACCTTAGTTACACAGAGAGGTCTTCACTTGGGACCTGAATAAGAGTGTACCATGTCTTCAGCACGTTGCCCAAATGACTAGCAACTCTGCTCGTGCCTGTGGCTCTATCAAGCCTGCAAACAAGGGGCTGCAAGCTGGGGGGATCACAGGTTCAGAAATCCTCTTTTCTGAGGCCCGTGCTTAATGGAGGAAAATAAATAAGCACAATTTGATGATGAAGGAATTCATGTTTCCATTAGCTTGCTTCGTTGCACTGGATGATGTAAAAACATATCGAAGAGGGCTGCTTCTCTA